>JAOTOM010004656.1:0-237500 GCA_034440615.1 Ashinkailepas kermadecensis | reverse complement strand
TTATGTGTATTTGCGCTTACATACATTTGCCCTTACGTACATTTGCGCTTACGCATATTTGCGCTTACGTACTTTTGCGCATACGTACATTTGCGCTTACGTACATTTGCGCATACGCACATTTGCCATACGTACATTTTGCGCTTACGCACATTAGCCATACGTACATCTGCGCTTACGTACAATTGCCATACGTACATCTGCGCTTACGTACATTTGCTTACGTACATCTGTCATACGTACATTTTTCCTTACATACATTTTTCCTAGAATCGTGGCGTACATATATTTGCGTCGAGGGGCAGTGTGGGAAACGTATTTGGAGGCGGTCCACCTACCCCATTAAAAAATGTCCTTCGATTTCGACCACTATTTATAAAAGGGGACCTTTTAAAATATAATAGTTAGTGATTAACTTAATTGTCCTATGGAGGGGCCTAATCTACCACTATCGTTTGTGATTTGTCTGATTTCAACCCTAACTCCCCCACCCTGTTAGAATGTTTTATTTTGGTATCGACAGCGGTAAAACATGCACAAAAATGAAGAATTAGATCGGGATCGACGAATGGGGTCTTAGACGGGAACATTTGCGCAGCACTAAGTGGGATCCTCCCTTCCCTAGCTAACATCCAAGATAGATCTTGCAGATGAGGTGTTTTTATAATAGGGGGCACCAACTGGCGAATTACAAAAAAAATATGGGGAGGCACTGAGAGTGAACTGGCCCCAAGGACTTAAGTCCTTGGGGGCACCCATGCGCGTCGCTGCGGTGGGGGATGAGGGGATTGGTCCATCCTCCTACAAATTCCTGAAATCTAACAATACGCCCGTGGCATTGCATGGATGAAACCGATTTAAATTAGCCCCTCTCGTCCTGTGCCCTATGACCCATGGTGTCGATTCGCCCCTAAATCACGCTGGCCAGCTTAACCCTCTCGTCCCCCACCTAGGCTCCCGCATCTGAATGGAATTTGTGTCGTCATTCCAGGTTGCAGCCGGTTCGGAAGTTTCCATCGACAACAGTGCGATGTTCCATGTTCTTGTACGTGCCGCACGGCAGTCGCATATCCCAGTTTTTGCCCTGGCTCGCCAAGCGTCCGTAGCAGCGGCATATGCTGATAAGAGTTGGCGTATGCATGGTGAAATCAAACAACTTCTGAGCTGCAGGGTGTTGGAAGACTGCGAATTTGAATGTGGATGGCATGGGGACAGACTATTTAGGTACAGAGCCATCACGGAGCAGACGCGACACAGGCCGCTGTTTGACATCGCATTCCCTTCGCCAGGCCTCGCCGGTCAGTCGTGCCTGACATCTAGCGGGCTACTCGGCAACTGCGTTCAGACGGCGAGGTGCGGCATCAGTGGCGCCACCAGTCGAGGTTGTCCCACCTCGAGTGTCTGCTGCCTGCGGGTCAGCGGGCTCATCCAGGCTGGGGCGCAGGTCAGGCCTACCCAGGTCACGCCAGCGCCGACGCCAACCCAGCGGCAGCTGTGCACGTACGTCCGTCCGGTGCCTCAGTCAGTATCGCTGCTGGCCAGGTCCGGGCGGCGTCGGAGACAACTGGACCAGGCGATTCGGAGACGGCAGCAGGGCAGACGGCTCTCCCGACCTGGCGGCAGACGGTTCTCCCGACCTGGCGGCAGACGACATCCCAGACCTGGTACCATTTCTCGCCCCAGACCGAGCACCAGACCACGTCCTAGACCGGGCACCATAACGGGCGCCAGACCGGGCACTGGACCACGCCCAGGACCGGGCATTGGACCGGGCGCCAGACCACGCCCCAGGCCTGGTCTAGAAATGCGGTCCGAAGATTTCATTTGTCGGCGGCATGGACACTCCCTTGGATCAGAGTCAGGGCTCGGGCCTGATTGGTGGGCCCGGCAGACGGCCGGCTCGTCCGAGTGTAAATGACGTCCTGGACCGAATTCCCGGGGCCGTATTCCCTCCTCCGATCCGAGTACCCAGGCCCCCATTCCAACCGCCTCGTCCTCAATTCTCGGCTCCAGCGATAACCTTTCCGAACCGACGTCCTCCATCCCAGCGGCTTCCGCCTCAGCTTCCCGTCTCGCAGCCACAACTCCCAGTTTTTCGGCCACCATTCCACACCTCGCAGCCGCAGTACGAGACCTACGTGGATTTCTGTTCGTAAGTGCGCGCCACACAACCACGCACGAAACACACGCGTGGCCACACCTAATAACACCTGCAAATACGCATCGCCGCGGTTGGTCGGTGCGATGCTGCGCTGTGCCTGCCGGACCAGCCGCGGGCGACGGCTCGCCGCTCTGGGAACTGCCTGGGAACTGCCTGCCTGAGTCAGCAACTGCCTGCACATTTCAGCCGTTTGGTACACAGGGATCTGAGTGCTCCATTACGATGTGCATTAGCACGTCTTCAGATTATCATTGGGGCCGCTGGTGATCAAATGCGCTGTTCCATTTCGTCGCGATGACCAGACCAATGAAGTCCAAATATACCCAACAAACAAATTTGTCTTTTTCTACTCGGGAACCGATTCGGATTCTATCGGTTCTAGCCTCTCAGTTCCCCTCCGTTGTTCTATAAGTACGGAGCATGCGTGCGCCTTCTCAGTGACGGTATGTGCTACTGATAAGATGTTGTTACAGCAAGCTGGGTAACGTTTACAAAACGTTACCGGGTGCTCCCGTACCG
Source organism: Ashinkailepas kermadecensis (assembly GCA_034440615.1). Lineage (NCBI taxonomy): Eukaryota > Metazoa > Arthropoda > Thecostraca > Neolepadidae > Ashinkailepas > Ashinkailepas kermadecensis. The sequence continues at coordinate 234,820 of JAOTOM010004656.1, read as the reverse complement.
AGTTGCCCAGCCAAGGCGGTCACGAGATGAGCTTTTACAGCCCGGATACAGCAAAGAAAGTGAAGGCGGCGAACGAAAGCAGCTGGAAGCAACAGTTAAGAAAGCAACAAATACTCTCGCCTATCTATCAATGTCGTGTTTTTAACATGAATTCGTTTATGTATCGAAGGCTCTTAAGAATTTAGTTTTAAACAGAGAATCACCAACCTCATTTCCTACCTATGCACTTTGTTTCACCAGAAATTACTTATAATTTAATCAAGCTTTGTCACTCACGTTATGTTCTCCACAAATGGCGCACGAAGCTAAAGATTCGCCCGCATTTCCCCCGTAATTCATTATGACTTTGAGACATAATTGGGCCGCGAATTGCAAAACGGAAAACATATTTGCGGCAATAACGAAATGCTTTTGAAAAACTGTGCAGGATTTGGCTTGATGGACAAACTTCATATTTCCCCCGAACCCATGCAACCCCAAATAAATTGCGAACTTAGCATATAGCGTCGCCAGCATGTCACGCTCACTAGTCGTGTGTGAACGTGATGATGTCTGGGGGGGGGGAGGAATTCGGGACCGGCCCAATAATCCCCCCAGTGATGTACGTAGGTTTTACGTCAGGGGAAGGGGAAACGGTGGTGGTGCTCAACCTTTATCTAACCATAAGTTTGAAAGTCGCCGGACTTCGACCACTATTTTTTAAAGGGAACATTTCGTAGCTTAAGATACTTAATGGCAAATATAATTTCCTGTGGAGGGGCCCAACCTACCACCATTATTTCTATGTCACCACAATTCCGCTCCCTTCTTGTTCAAATGTTTTTTTCTGGTGTATCTTGAGAAGTCAGCTCACACTCCTAAATTTGCACCTGCACAAATGTCATGGGACACATTTGAATCAATAACGCCCAGTCGTCCCAACGTCAACGTTTGTGCACGTGTATTAGACCCGCATTGCGCATTCGTCGCATTCGCCACGCTTCGTGCGTTTCAGCGATTTCTGCTGTTTCTGCTAGGCCTCTTGTACGTTTATAGAATGCTTCGTATCGTGGTTTGGTGAGAAAAGTCCATGAATTCAAGTCGAAATGATTTCTCTTCTTCCAACATTTTCTGGTGGAGAAGGAATCTAGATACGTCTCTGGACATTGCGGTATGTACCGATGTGTACACAATGTGTTATTTGCTGCTCCGGCGCGTTTTATGGCCATGTCGCTTTTTGCGGACCCCGGCTTGTTTTTCAGGTCCTCATGCCGTCTTTGCGGCCACGGTGTGTTATGAGGTTCCAGCGTGTTTTGAGGTTCTTTGATGTTTTTGAGGGCTCCCAGAGTGTGGGTTCCCGGAAGGTTTTTTTCGGGCCATGCGCGATTTGGGGGCTCTGGTGTGATTTTTGTGTCTCCAGAGTGTAACGAAGTTGGTTTTCGGGACACTTTGATTTCAGAAATGTATCCACCTCCCCACAGTACGCTTGTCGCGACGGGTTCCGGCAGATACCCGGCGCCAGCCTGTCTAGCTGCTTACGTCGGCACGGCACCGACCGATGGCGAGGCCACCGGGCATTGTTCGATCCCCATCCCCTTCCGGCTGACACGTGCACCGATACCTGGAACAGGTACTGCCGCCGTCTGCAGAGGTGACTTTGCAATCCCGGCCGCCGCCTTCAGATGATGCAATGGTCAGGGTGATGTGAATGTGAATGTCAGTGGATGATGTGAACGTGGTTGTCTTGGGTTATGCATATTAACAAGTCGATTCTGAGAGCAATAGGCGGGCAGGTGGGTAAGTACATGAGTGGTATGACAGTCGTCTAACAGGACGAGTGCAGGTGTATAGATGAGTGGTATGACTGTGATATGACAGGCCTCTGTCACTGTGGCGACCCTACGTCGCTACTGCCTCTTGTGCAATATGTATGTGTGTGATGACAGATAGGACAGATGTCATACCCCGTGGACAATGTCAGGTGAGTCTGTGATGTTAGGTGTGTCCGTGATGTGAGGTGTGAGTCTGTGATGTCAGGTGTGTATTGGATGTGTGTAAGGATTATGAATATAATGGTGACATATAATAATGGTTGACTGCTGGATGAACGGTCCCCCATAGCTTGGATCTGTGGATGTGTGAACCAGCTGTCAGTGAGCTGCTGTGGATTGACTGCCGCAACGTTATGGTGTCAGGCGCTGTGTCGCCAGATCAGGCAGGTGCCTGTGTGCACGCTGAGCTCAGCTATCATGTGCCGACGGTCGGCACACTGAACCAGCATCCGAGAGGCTCTGGTTGCTACCAGGGACGACTCTGATCTGGTGATGCTGTGGGATGTCTCTGATATACTAGAGGGACGGTACGACCGACGGCGCAGGAGAGTTCAGAGAGTGCGAGCCATTGTTCTCCGTAGTCAGATAGTTCATGGCTGTCCAGGGCCGTCGCACTGGAACAGCGGCGTGTCAGCCGTGTGATCGTGACGTAGCGCAGGCTGTCACGTGTTCGTGGTGCAATAGGGCGTTGACTGTCGCGTTTACCTCGTGGGGAGCCAAGAGCTCCCCGGGCACTCGTGATCGAGCAGTTGTCGAAGGCGGCTGATCGCCACGGCCAGCCGCCGGTGCCCACCTCTTCGGTACTCGGTACGTTTGGGACTCTGACTTAGAGTCACTGGTTGTCTGTTGAGATGTAGTCGCTTGAGATGAAAGTTGTAAAGTAAATGAAGACCGGTCGGAATGTAAGCTGAATTGTCTGTGGACTTGAATGCCTGTACGAATATCTAAGCTTGTAATGGGACATATGTGTTGAGAGGCTGAGCAGATGAGATGATTTATGAAGATGTGACTGAGATGATGTATGAAGATGTGACTGTTGAGCTGTATAGTGAGGCACTGATATGTATGGTGGCCAGTGGACTGATGTGAAGATGTGGCTAATGTTCAACAATATGTGATTGCATGGTGTGAGCGCTAAGATGCACTGCTGTCTAACAAGATGTGACTGTTGATGTGATGTGTGAGATGTGTGAAGAGGTGAGCGCAGATATGTGTGGTGGCCTACTGACTTGTCAATCAAGAGCGGTGGAAAGACGCTGTCGTTGGAAGATGTAATTGTATTAATTTATCTAACTGTTGCACTATTGAAACTGAATAATTGTCGCCTTATAATTGCTAATTAATTACGCAAATATAAGTGCTGGATTTTGTGGTGTCTGTCAAGAGATGTTTGAATTGGAGCTCTGGGATTGAGACAGAGAGCTATTGAACACATAGGTGTTGTTTTATAAAAATGATTGGAGGGGGGGGGGGCAAAATACTTCAGGATTGATGTAGGTATAAGATGGGCCTGTTTAACACGCGCACCGGGGGGGGGGGCGTAATCCTCCCTCTTCTCCTGTTTTTGGCGTTATCGCATAAACGGGCGGCGATATTGCAATGCAATCTTGCTACTTTGTTTACAAATCGATGAGCGCATCCTTGGAACATACATCGAAATCCGTTATCAAATATAGGAACTGTGGGGATGCCAAATCCATCGACCGACCGGGCGGCGGCTCTTGAGCGTTAAAGGTCACAAATGCTTCTTCGATGCGGATACGACGGCGCGGTGTGGCGGCTGAACTCGACCTCATTTAACCCTGAAGGCGTTAATCTAAGATCATGAAATTTGTACTGAAGTGAGTTCACAACATTCGTAATCTACTTCCCAAAGTTTGTGCTTATAGCTTCAGTAGTTTCCGAAATCTTCGGGTCAGGGGCCGAATCCTCCCCCTCCTTTCCTATGCGCGGTATACGAGAGGCCCTCCGGAACGCGTGTTATTCGACCCTGTCCTCAATTATGTTTGCATGCTTCATTTAGGCCATTTAATCTGCTGATAGGAAGAATTTGCTATTGATGTGATGCTCAAGATAAAGATAAAATACAACCATACGTCTAGAACGCCAGGTTATCACTGAAGTCGTAGAAAATTATCCGATTCAATTGAAAGTCCGACAGAAGAACAGCGAAATGCAATTTTCGTAATGGTCCGTTCTATCGGAGCGCAAAAGTTCATCAGGTATGTTCCCTCCGTTGCTCATATAGCAACGAGCAAAGCTACCTTACAATCTACGAATCCACCCGCACACATGCGTGATGGCAAACTATTCATATATTATTGATATTATTATTTGTGGGCAAGGCACACCGAAATGCATCCGGACTGGGAACCAGGGTTCCGGTCATACCAACATGCATTACACGGACTGAGACAGTGGAGCGGACTGCGTTCAGACATTCAATATAAAAGTTGAGTTAGTATTTCTAGCTTTTTAATCGATTTGTGGTCATATTTATTTGATATATCTTGATGGTGAAAATAATGGCAATGTTTAATCCTTATCAATTGCAACTGCAAGTTAAATCTACCTAATGCATCATTTCCACGTTAGTTCATCTAATACCAATATCATCTGAAAAGAGGCCAAGTTCCAGATATGCTCAAAATTCAAGCAATTAAGACTTAGTGGGTTTTAGCATTTGTATCACTGCGCTCGCTCGCAACGCTCACTTACTCCGGAACATCCAGAAGATCCAGCGTAATGACATAAGGTGAACGCTGCCTGAGAAACGTCTGTAGAAGAATACGTGCTAAGTATGACGATATCTGGCAATCTAAATTAAATCAGGCCCTTTCCGACTTTCATATTCTAGTGACTTGTCATAAAAATATGAAGGTGTAATGGCTGTTGGAAAATTCCCTGATGAAGGAAATAATACAACGCATCTGCCTTTCATAATCTCAGGGCACATAACACACAACTCAGAAGTATTTAGAAACGCGACAGTCATTTGCCATCTGCCACGGTCTACCACCAGCAGCCAGGCTGCAACACCAAGATGTACAAATGCATGTGTGTGACCATGTCACACCCCTGTAGCCGATCATACTACACCACTGTAACCACAACCCCGTTACCAGTACCAGTGTCCTACTAGTACGGGCATGGGTGGAACAAAGCAGCCGTCGTGAGCGATGTAAAAGGGATCTCGATCCATGTCTAAACTGAAGTAGCAGAACAAATGTTGTCGATATGGAATTGTGCCCTTCGTCACCAACGTCAAACGAAAACTTTGCAGATGCATACTTGCTGCTTGTATTATCACAGACACACACTTGCTACGTGGACTATCAGTCTTGAAGTCGTGTTGAGGGTGTGAGACTGCACAACTACCTACATAGGAAAAGAAGCCGGTACATATGGGCAGGATAAAAAATGAATGCTGGGAACAACACCTGGCCACGTGTGAACAAGCGTGATTTCTGCGAATGAGAAGGCCGGAATAACAGCAGGTAAGTGCAGTATAAGACATCAAATGTGCACCACTCTCTGTTTGGCTGTCTAATTCGCTGATGCCACGGAATGAAGATGGCTCTAATTTGTCGCATACTAAGTGCACTGCATGTGCAATAATTTGCTGCTTCTGTATTATTTTGCGGTTATCTGTAGCTCTTCTAAGAAGTATCCATTTCTGGTGTCAGGAAGCTTCAAATATCATAAATTTAAGGTCGTATCAAAAAGCTAGAGACGCTGTGAAGCAGAAAACCAGGGCAGCAAAGCGAGCAAAAGAATTGGATTTGGCTAGGAACTATAATGGGGACAGGAAAACGTTCTTTAGTTTCTACAAGCTAAGTAAAGCTTCAAGCACAATTGGTCCACTGGAAGTAAATGGGACTATGTTGAGTGAAGGTGGTAAGATGGTTGAGGAACTGAGCAAGCAGTTTAAATCAGTGTTTACGTTGGAGGATGTGACTAATCTGCCAACCGTGAACCACAGTTCAGTGACAGGTGATCAGTTACACGATGTTGATTTCATTGATAGTGATGTTGTTTTCAATTATATCAGGAAAATAAAGCAAAACAAGGCAGCAGGACCTGATGGAATTTATGCTAGGGTATTGCGGGAAGCTGAAAAGGAACTGGCAATTCCACTTAGTATAATATTTTGTAGATCAGTTTCACAAAATGAAATTCTAACAGATTGGAAAACGGCAAATGTAGTTCCTATTTTCAAGAAGGGAGAAAGAGGGTAAGTTGAAAACCATAGGCCAGTAAGCCTCACATCCCTAGTCTGCAAGGTACTCGAATCAATTATCAGGGATAGAATAGTTAGTCTTCTGGAAGGAAACAGATTGATTCAAGATACTCAACATGGGTTTAGAAAAGGGCGATCGTGTCTCACAAATCTCTTGGACTTTTTGAATTTTGCTACAGAACAATTTGATCAGGGAAATCAGGTTGATGTAGCATATCTTGACTTTAGTAAGGCCTTTGACAACGTACCCCATAAACGGTTAATGATGCAGCTTCAGGTCCACGGTATTGCAGGTAGCATCCTAAAATGGATAGAGTTGTTGCTCTCAGATAGACAGCAGAGAGTGATGCTAAATGGTACAAAGTCATCACGACAAAATGCTCTTAGTGGAGTGCCCCAGGGGTCAGTACTGGGGCCACTATTGTTCATTATATTTTGTAATAACATTGAAAGTGGCCTAAGCAGTAAGGTTATGAAATTTGCGGATGATTTGAAGGTCTTTATGGCAATAACAGGACACAATGAGCAGGTCTTGCTGCAGAAAGACTTAGACGAGCTTGTGAAGTGGTCTGAAAAATGGCAAATGAAATTTAATTTTGATAAGTGCAAAATCATGCATGTAGGTAGGCAGCATATGAAGGCTCCGTACTTGATGGGTGGCCAAGTACTATCTGTGACTCAGCAGGAGAAGGACTTAGGTGTTATTTAGAACACAAATTTGGGGGCATCACAACAGACCAAAGAAGCCAGGAAGAAGGCACTAAGAATGCTTGGGACAATCAATAGGAATGTATCATACAAAAGTGAGGAAGTCATCAGGAAACTTTACTGTGCATATTTCGGGCCACATTTGGAATACTGTGTCCAAGCTTGGTCCCCTAGTTATGAATAAGATTGTTGGCTTTTAGAGAGAGTACAAAAGAGGGCAACACAAGTGGTTAATGGTATAGGCAACCTGGCATATGAGGAAAGATTGAAGAAATTGAATATGTTTTCACTTAGATATAGAAGGCTGAGAGGAGATCTCATCGAGGTTTTTAAATTTGTTCATGGTCAGGAACAGGGATATCTCAGGGAAATGTTTGAATCTAACAGAAATGATGCAATTAGAGGTCATCAATTCAAAATTAAAGTTAATCACAGCAGGACAGGGTTAAGACAGTCTTTCTTCACCAACAGGGTAGTAGAACACGGTAACCAGCTGCCAGAAACCATTGTCAGTAGCAGCACACTGAACATCTTTAAAAACAGCATAGACAATCATTTTAAGAATAGGGCGCTTGTTTTTCTGTATTCCAGTGAGGGCTGATATACAGATTTGGTGGGCAACTGGTTCAGTGTCCAGAGTGCAACCAAAAAGGGCCCTTGTGGCTCATAGTTGTACTGATATTTGATGTTTTTATATATTTATGTGTCTCAGTTTTAAATGTCCTATATGTCCTATGTGTTAAAATGCGTATGCGTCGCCACTCCCTAAGTAGGTACGTGCCTGCGAAATAGACAAAGTACTCGTTATAGTGCAAGTCATGGATAATATATAAGAAGGTATTTATCACACATGTAAACATAAATATATCGGAAAATAATTATTCTCCATTATGAAGATGGGGCATCGGGTGGTGGATCATACACCATGTTGTTGCCCCAGGTAAGGGACAATGATGTGCGAGAAGAAAAAAGTTATTTAAAAAAACTCAACATTTTAACGTCTGCAGCGCGGCGACCCTGGCAGCGCCGGGGACTTCTGCCAAGGGCGGATTCAGGAATTGTCATCGGGGCATTTGTCTCAAGGGGCGCCAGTTCTTCGTAGGGGCGCCACTTCGAAAGTACTTGGTGGCAGGGCCGGCATACAGGGGTGGCACTGAAGGCATGTGCCATCATGGAAATCCGCGCCCCTTCGGCCGGGAAAAGGCTTCACTCCGGGAAATTTCGAGTGCATCCCCATCGCATTTTTAGCCAGAGGTGCCACTCTCAGAGTAAAAGGCGTCATTTCAGTGTGCTCAAGTGCATCCCCTTCGAATTATTCAGCCAGAGGCGCTCCTTGGAAGGAGAAGGCCCTCATCCAGTGTGTTTGAGTGAACCCCTCGAACCTTTCAGTCAGTGGAGCACCGTGGAAGGTAAAAGCGCTCATCTGGGAAGGCCCGAGTGCACCCCACTCCTCAATTTTGCGTCAGCTAGAGGCCCCCCCCCCCCCAGAGATAAAGTACCCCTCATGACAATTTCTGAACCCGCTCCTGCCTGGAGGAGTGTCTTTTCCTTCCGAGGGGAGCCTCTGGTAGAACAATTCGAGGGGAGTCCATTCGAGTAAACTGAAGAGGCGCCTTTTTCTATCCGGAGGGGGACGCTCCTGACTAAAAAAAAATGTAGGAGTTCACTCGGGCCTTCCCGGAGGGGCGCCATTTCCCGGCCAGAGGAGCGCCCACCTTCCATGGGAGGGAGGCGCATGCCCCCATTTCCCTCCCCTTGTATCTGCTCCTGACTCCTGCATTTGCAAGCCAGCAGCTGGCTGCTTTCGGGCTATCAGTTTTCTCTTTCTTCCGGAGAAGACAGACCTCTAGCGGACGCAGACGGACTATGCGTTTCGGATGGCTGGAATCCAAGAAGACAGCACCAAGTTCGACCTGCTGGTGGCAAGCCTTCCTGTGTCGATCACCACGCAGGTGCGGATATTATCACGGTTCAGACGCCCAGGTTCGTGGCCCTTATTAACGCCTTGAGGCGTAGGTTGCCGCAAACGCGAGCGGCCCTCCTGGAAATCCTAGATCTCCGTCAGCAGCTCGGAGACCAGCAGCCGTTCCAGCTGCTCCTGCGTATGCACTCCGAACTGGGTACCCCAGGAAATGCCCCACACGATCGTGAGCTGTTGAAGACTATATCATCAACGGCTGCCGCAGGCAGCTTGGACAGCATTATCGCTGTTGTCAGAGAAAGCTCCTTTGGGCTAACTGGCCGCCGCAGCTGACACATTATTGGAACCCTCGGCTTCTGTTCTGATGTCAGCAATGGTGGCAGGATACTCAGCAGTGCAGACAGTGCCAGTCGGCGCAGTGTCTCAGGACACCAGTACGCTGGTCACACTTCAGGGTATAGTCGCGACGTTAGCGGTGGCGGTCATCCACCTGGAAACCGTCCTGAGTGACAGGTCACCAGAGTGAATTGGCGGACGTCACTATTTCCAGGGCCATCGGCGGGGCCACCGGCGCTCCCGCTCCGATCGCAACCCGCAGTTGTATGCTTTTCGCTGCATGCCCATTTCCATTTCATATTGGGGGGAGGCGGGGCAAAGTCACTATTGGAGGGGCAAAATTGAACATGGAGGGTATATGCCCCTCCAAAAGCATACAAAACAACACCCCTGATTGAGCATATACCAGAGGTTTATCGTGAACGTCGAGGTCGACTAGTACTATCACGTAGCCTAAAGAAGTTGCCTAGCTAGACATAGGTGAGACGCCAGGCCAATACAAAATTAGTCACAAATGATGTCGTGACCCGAATTTGGTTACAACTGATTGTCGATGACTCAAAATTGAAACTAACCATGGTGCCTGAGTTGAGGTACAGGAAGACAGACACAGAGGAAGGCACAAGACAGGCACAGAGGAACAGAAGACAGGCACAGAGGACAGAAGACAGGCACAGGCACAGAAGACAGACACAGAGGAACAACTGCTGTCACAAGACGACTGCTGTACCAGAGCAAGTCCGACAAGAGGCATCTGACAAGTCCGACAAGAGGCATCTGACAAGTCCGACAAGAGGCATCTGGTGATCGAATTCATCGCTTCAGCCGTCTGCACGTCTGAAGACTACTGACAAGTAAACCGTGAGTCCGGGCTGTCCCGAAATCCTGCCAAAATACCCCTTTCGATTTTGGCCACAAATAGTTATAAAATTACTATTTGTGGTTTGTGGTGTTATAAAATTATAAAATGTTATTATTTATTTTTTTCTGCTGTTTGCGATTTGGTATGTTCGTAAATTATTGTGCGGACTCTGATACTAAATTGAAACGTATAAATAGTGAAGCCTAATCTATTTTTGTGAGCGAATAGTTTTGGTTGGAAAAAAGACTAACTTAATTAAACATAGTTGAAATGCTAACCAACAGTATTATTTAAATACGGCTCGAGATACAAGTCCAGGGTTTGAGCCCAAATATCAAACCATTCTTGGGTGTTTTATAATACATTTTGCGAGTGGCTCAAATAATTCAAATGGAAGAATATGTGAACTTAGAGTAAAGAGAAATTGTTCCAATGAAGTATATATTAAAACTGTAGTATTATAGCGAACTTTAATGCACTCGAAATTGGATGGTACCTACGTAGAACAAAAATCGTCATAGGACTAGGTGAGAATTAAATGGATAGTCATCGAAGAATATTGTTGGGACTCTAGAAAGTCGCCTTAAAGGAAATTAAACAATCCAGATTTGATTTTGCTCCCCGAGATTAATTGTTTAAAGTACTTGTAGTAGAGAAAATAAAATAATTGCCAAGGATAAGGGCATAATTATTTTCACTGGGTGACACTTTTACCCAGAAGGAAATATTGGGACTACAATTAGATCTGCATGTGTGTGTGTGTGTGTGTGTGTGTGTGTGTGTGTGTGTTTGTGTATCAGTGCAAGATGGATCTAATGCCAGGCCATTGCGCCTCGGTGATCTGAGCGCCAGTGAAGTTGCGTATCGGTGCAAGAAGAATCTAAAGCTTGGCCAGTGTGCCTTAGCGATTTGAGCACTAAGAAGTTGTTTGACTAGTATGCCACTCAGCTTAGGTTAAGCACGTTAGAATGAGCTCCCCTGAGTAAGCTCTTACTGTTTGAGCCAGATGTTACTTAGTGCTATCGAAACCAGAGTGTCCAATGACAGAGCGACGTTATGCTGATCTCCGGTGTCCTGTAAGACACACTAGAATGGGTCTGTTCCCGAACCCTCATCCGGAATAGGTTGAGTTTCGGCCAGAAGAGGTCTTCCAGGTTGAGGCGCGGGAACGACCGGTAGAGTTTTGTACTTCAATCAGCTGTTGGCGGTGGTATGGTTGTAGTGCTATTTGGCGCACATGTGCAAATCTGTGCCATTCTCTGTTTTCTGCCGTCGGACGAAGATGGACCATGGGTCTGTTCCTGACCCTGCTCCCAAAAAAAGAGTAGAGCAACTTGGAGCAGTTCGGAGCAGGCTCATAGTCACCATCTTACCATCAGCAAGCAGTATGGATAGGAGAGGCATTGATTTAATCCAGCGTGTGGCTCTTATTAAGTGTGATCACTTCATAACTAACCCAATGGCACCTGCAAAGTATTTAATTAAAAACGAAAGGACTAGAATCGACTGGGAGTGCCCATAGAAATACATATTAAAAATGGAACTATCTCGGGGGAAGCCTCTCAAAACCATACGGTTCGACATACATCACAATCAATTAACCCATGACATTTACTATGCGCTAAATGGGGGCTGATTGCGCGGGTGCTCGGTGTCATGTACCTTGTGATACGACACACGGGCGTCTCATCACAACCATTACATACCTCATGATTCTTAGGACTTGACTTCCTCTTGAAAAACAAACAGCTCTAAAACAAAGTAATTACGAAATATATGACCCAAGTATCGTTCTTCCGACAGAAATCACAGCATAAATGTTTTGAATCTAAACGCCACTGTTGCGGCAAATTTGTCGTATTCCGATTTCCCGCTTCCTCATCCGCTGACCGGCCGGATTATATTTTTCTCATCCGGTTGAGGTAAACCAATTCCGGATGAGGCACGGGAACGACCGGTAGAGGAAATGGACGCTCAACCTATTCCGGATGAGGGTTCGGGAACAGACCCAATGTGAATAGGGTGCCTGGTAGAAATCGTTCCCATTGACCCAAACCTTGCATCCTTTCGCTGAACTTTGACTGTAGAGATCGTGTCGTGAGTGTTCGTTTGTAGCGTCTCCTTTAGTTGTCAGTGCCGACGAGCGCAGTGACGCCACCTATACGCAGGGGCGTCGCCACCGGGGGGGGGGGCAGAGGCGGCAGTCGCCCCTCCTGCCGTGAGACTGGTGGGTGCGCCTCCTCCACTGAAATTTGAGGAGGCCCTATCCGGAAATGCACAGGGAAAAAAGGTGAGCAAGGAGGCCGACGAGACAGAACATCATGCTGTCAGGGATGCCCCAAGACTGGCAACGAGGCTCCCGCGAAATCTAATCAGGTCCTAATAAGCGACGTAGAACAGAGATTGGGAGGACGCCCCAAGACGAAAATGATGCCACCGAGACGGGCAGGAAGCCACCCAAGTAAGACAAGAAGGCTTCCGGTTGGTGGCAGGATATTCTTGATTGGGAAAACGAGGCCCCCAAAATGGAAGAGGAGGCCCCTACAATAGAAAATAAGGAATGATAGGAGATATTTATCCGGACGCAAGAGGGAGCCCCAAGATGGGTAAGAAGGTTTCCGCAGGAATGAGAGAAGGCCACTGAGACCAGCCAGATGAGGCCCATATTTTGGAAGGGGAAGACCCCAGGAGAGAACATTTGGAACAATGACACAAAAGTACCCCGCTAAGAGGATAATGAGGCTCCAATCACAGGCGATGAGGCCTCCAAGACGAGAGAGGAGGCCCCTAAATTGAAAAAGGAGTCACCTAGGAGAGGATAGGAGGCCCCAGAAATCAAGAGAGTGCCGAAAATTGGCACGGAGGCCCCAAACATTGCAAAGGAGGCCCCAGGATTGCAAAGGAGGCCCCAGGATTGCAAAGGAGGCCCCAGGATTGCAAATGAGGCCCCAGGATTGCAAAGGAGGCCCCCGTGATTGCAAAGGAGGCCCCCGTGATTGCAAAGGAGGCCCCCAGGATTGCAAAGGAGGCCCACAGGATTACAAAGGAGGTCCCAATACGGGAAGGGAGGCCCCAGAAAATGAGAGGAGGCCCTAAGACGGAATAGAAAACCAGTGGATATGAAATGAGGTTTCGGAGACGCAAAAACAGGCCCAAAAACGGGTAAGGTTCCACCAAGATAGAAAAGGATGATCCAGAAACGGGGCAGGAGGCACCTAATTCGGAAGAGGACGACACAAAATTTGAAATGAGATCCCCATCATGAACGAGAAGGCCCCTAAAATACGAGAGAAAGGGCATTAGATAAGAGGGATGGCTTCCAGGCTAGAAAGAAGGCTCCAAGACCTGGGAGAGAAGTACCTGGGACTTGGGACCTGGGAGTACCTGGGAGAGAAGAGGAGTCCACCAGGAGATAAGAGGCCACCCTTAAAATGGGCAAAGATCGAATCAAAACGCAGAGCAGGAGGCCCCCAAGCCGTGAGAGGAGGCTCCTAATTTGAAAAAGAAGGCCCCTCGAAGAGAAAAGGAGGCACCTGACGGACTCGAGAGGAATCCCTCAAGAGGGAATAGAAGGTATCCAGGGCCGAATGAGGCCCCGAAGACCGGAAGGAGTTCCCCGGAAATTATAGGAGGCCCTTAAGATGGGAGTGGTAGCAGGTATGGAAGGTGGTGAGGTTTCCAAAATTGATGATGCCCTCAAGACGGGTAGGCTTTGTCAGGACAAAGGAGGAGGCCCACGAGGCGTGGTAGGAGGCCCGTAAATTGGCAGAGAATGCCCCTCGAACACGAGAGGAATCCCCATGTCATGTTAATGGGGCTCCAGGATGTAGGAAGAGGCCCTCCAAGACGGGAGAGGAAGGCAATTGAATATGGAGGAGGGTAGGACACACGAGGAGACATCCAAAACCGGTAAATAGGCTCCAGGAAATGAGACGAGACCCATAAGACTCGAGAGGAGGCATATAATTTGTAAGAAGCCCCTAAGAAATTGTAGGTGTCGTGCCGGGGTACTTTAAAATAAAGACATGGATCCAAAAAGAGCCCGCCGGGGCCCCAGAAAATCACGCTGAGCCTAGGGGTATCAAAATGTCACGCCCGGACCATGAAAATCACGCTAGGGGCACGACAGGGCGTACCGTTCCATAACAGTCTCATTCAGACACAAATGGAGCCGGGACGACGAAAAAACAATCCGGACATGGATAATCACTCTGAGGCCCCAACAATGATGCCAAAAGCCTCCAAAACGCATTGGACGCCCAACAAGTGTCGAGGTCGCTAAAACTCCCGTTAGGGATCGAAGCAAATGACGTCGGGACACCAAGATTACATTGGACTAAAAAAAGTCGCGTCGCAGCCCTTGAAAATCACACTGGGGCCCAAAAGGTCGCGCCGGGGCCCCAAAAGTTGCAGCTGCCCTAACAAATCAATTCTCAACCAGAATGTGACTCTGCGGGCTCGAAAATCGGGTCAGTCCCCCAAAAACCCGTTGGGCACCGGAAAATGAAACGTATCAGGGCATCGATAAAAATATCGCGCCGGGAGACCGAAGAATTTTATCGGGACCCAAAAATATCACATAAGGACCTTTAAAAGATAGAACTCGATGTCCAAAAAGTTCACACCGAGACTCGATCGAATCGACCCCAGCACCGGCAAATTAAGAACAGGTCCGGAAAATAATACCCGGAGGGCTTTCACACTCCGAAAGGTGCCATCGGCTGAAACAAAAATATCCTTCGGTGGCCGTAGTGGCATATCAAAGGGGAAAATTCCCCCTCCCTCCTAAGAGTGATAAGCTCCCAAGAATCGTGCCGGGGCCCCAAAACGTCGCGCTGGGGCCACCAGATTTCGTGCATGGAGCCATAAATAAATACGGCGGGCCCAGAAAACTCGCTCCAAGGCCCGAAAATCTGCAACAGGAACTGCCAAGATCGCGTTGGGGTCACAGCTAAGTACAATGCGCCCCGCAAACTCGAACCGGTTCCCCAAATATCGCGCCCGGGACCCACAATTACCATCGGTAGTCCCAAAAATTTTGTCTGGGCATCAAACATTCACATCGGGGCTCCAAAAAAATTACGTCTAGGGCCCCACATAAGCACATTGTGACCTCCAAAATCGCATCGGTATTCCCCATAAAATCAAGCCGGAGCCTTCCAAAGTAAGGAGGGATTCCAAAAAAAATAACTGTCCGGGTCAGAAAAATGGCTCTGGAGCACCGAACATATCATCAGATGCCTTCACAAATCGCGTACGGCCACGACAAACATACCAGAGCTCGAAAAAAATCGAGGTGAGATACAAAAACATGGTGCCAGGGGCTCGAAAAATAAGACCGGGATTCGGACTTTAAAGAAACTTCAGAAGAGATCCACAAAAATCGTGTTGGGCCCAGGAAACTGGCGTTGGGTGCACGGAACCACGCGCCTGGGCGCGATAAGTCGCGCTGGGACCCAGAAAAATCGCACCGAAGCCCCAAAATTGTACTGGGGGCCCCACAAATGTGCGTCAGAAGCCCCAAAGAAACACAGCGGGACCCTAGGAGCACAATAGGGGCCGAAAGTGCAACTGGCCCTCCAAAGCGCCCAGTCTCGCAAAAGCGACAGGGCCTTAAAACATGCATTGCAGCCCTAAATAAACATACCGGGAGCTCTAAAAAATACACCGGAAGCTCTCAAGGCAAGCAGGGGCGATGCGACCACACAAGGACCTGAAAAGGGGGCTGGAGTCGCAAAAAGCAACATGGTCCCAAAACGAACAAAAAGACCGAGCACTAAATAAACATATCGGGATCTTTGAAAGCGCTCCGACACCTAAAAAAAATCGTCGGTGCACAAAAAAGCAACAGACCCTAAAACGAGCAGGGGTTTCGAAAATATGTTGGGGCCGTAACAAAAATGGATTGGAGCCCTAAGACACATCCGTAGACGAAGAGAGACGAAACGGGAAAAAAAGAACATTGATGCAGGGCCTCGGATCTGTAGCCAATCTGGGAGAATATTTAATCAAGGATAGGATTGGAAGATTGGAAGTAGGCAAGTAATGATCGAATTTGATTAATCGAATTTTCGCAGCGAACGTCCATACGAAGCATTCAATCACGTCAAGTATGGCGCAAGTCTATCATGTGGCAGCAATTAGCAAAACGTAGGACGCCTAGCAGAAACCGTAGCATCGCACGAAGTGTGGCGAATGCGCCGAATGCGCAAGATGGGTGTGCATGTGCACGAACGTTGATGTCATGGCGACCGGGCACTGTGAACTGGGATGTCTGAAATTTGGAAATTTTACATTTTAAATTGATTTGTATAGGTGTAACTTCAGCAGTGTGAGGTCACTTCTCAAGGGATACCAAAAGAAAACATTCGAACAGGGTGGGGTAGTTATGGTTGAAATCCGACGAATCAGAAACAACAGTGGTAGATTAGGCCCCTCCATAGGATAATTCAGTTGGTCACTAATTATTGTATTTAAAAAGGTCCCCTTTGGGGGAATTTGAGGGGGCAAATTCCCCCTCACAACCATACAAAACAACACCGATGCCCCATACAACATGGGAGGAATTATGTTTTTAATGCATTTTCTTCGTACAAACTTCTCTTCTGTGATTACAGCCGGCATGATTAGAGCTTCCCAACTTCAATACCTTCTCAACGACGTCTTTTACAAAACTGTAAAGCACAGCGAAAACCATGGGCGTGACGGCGTGGAATTTGAAGGTTTTGTATTATTTATGCATTGCATTGTTGCATTGTTGCATTGTCATTTATGCACTGTTGTTCAACAATGCTTGTTCTTGTCGTTAATTTATTCGCTGATGATTTATTATTTTATTTTGTGTGCCAGGTGCTTTGCAGTAAGCACCAGATATTATTAAAATTCAATAAATCCCGAAGATGGCGATCAGAAAATTGTGTGATTTGCATCACACTGTTTGTTAGCAAACTGTGTGAGTACAAAAACAATAGTGAAATTGGCCACAGAAAACCAATTTAATCCATTTCTCGTTGTCACCTTCGCGAAATTGTCGTTCTAGGACTGAGAAATGATTGTTTAAGCTTGCTTATGACATCAAGCTGGTGGGAATGACTAACAGTAGTGATGAATCTAGCTATATTCAGTTAGACTTGGTGGAGATAGAAGTGGGTTGATCAATGGGAGGTATCTTTAAGATACGCTTAGCACCAGCCACGCCGGCTCGCTGCAATCTAGAGGCCAGCGGGAAGATTCTTCTAGTCGAGAAAGCATTAAGACATTGATTTGTTTTGGCACTTAGGTATTTATCCACATATTACTTATTTATGCCCTGGTATGGTTCAGTTCTCAGCGAAAAAAAATGTTATTGCGTTTTGCGTAAATGATGCACCATGCCAAGAACAAACAAGACGTTAATATGAAATCATGTTTCCCATTCTGGAACCATAGTAAGAGCCTAAAAACAATAGGAGGTCCTAACACAGTGGAGGCTCCTTTCGGGGAGCAGGAGGCCCCCTTTCAAAACTGCCCCCCCCACCTGGAAGAATTTCGTGGCGACGCCACTGGTTGTTGGGTTTTGCGACGCGTCGACTGTTGGGTTATATAGCGTCGCCAATACCTTATACCAATTGGTTGCGGACGAAGAGTAGCAACGGGTGGGGCTGGAACCCAAAATTGTTCTACTGGAAAACGGACACATCACCTCTCGTCTACCCGCCCCCGAATCCCTGAAGCTGGAGCGCGCGCAAACATGTCCAATGGAGCAGCGGCACCCTCTGTCTTTTTTTTCTTCTTTTTTTGGCTTTAGCAGAGGCAGAGTGCCATCCGCTAGAGATGTATTACGTTAAAGAAAGGGTTACGCTATTCCGGCTTATGTGGCATACAGTTGTATCAAATAAGCAAAAGAGGAAAGATGACACGCCGGCAAATAAAGAACGTGGCGTAAAGGGCCGATACATACATGGCATACAGATGCATGTACATACATATATACATACATACATACATACATGCATATCAATCAGAAGAACATTTGGAGGGTGGACAGCTTCATAGCCTACGAACAGGCTCCACTGCCTACCTGCGACCTGAAATGAAGCGCAGGCCCAGCGCCCAGGGCGAGTCGTGGGCGTCAGGCCCGACCTTGTATGTGTTGGTGTATGTCTAAGTTAAAGCTTGGAAAAACCTGAGAAGGGTAAAACCAAGCTGCTTGGAAAAGCCGTAGGTAAAAAAACCAAGCGCAATCTATGAGGAAAACCGTCCATTTTGGCCAAATTGGATCGGTCCCTGCTTACATAGTGCGAAATATCCTATATGTATGTGTTTCACAACGGAGAGGATGTTTGGCTTCAAACTACTTGCTCTAGTCTGGTGCTGTGCAAAAAGGTAAATAGTAGCTTAACACGCGCACTGGAGGGCCTCTGAGAATTACGCGCACTGGAGGGGGGGGGGGATTCCGCCCCCCCCTAAGATCTCGGCTCCTAGTGAAGCTGGAGGAACAAAATTCGCAGGGTGGATGGGCACGGTAGTGAACTCTATTGTGTGCAATTTTCGTGACCTTAGGTCAATATCTTCAAGGTCAAATGAGGTCAGATTGGCAAAATTTTCTGGTTTTGCGTGGCTTGGCTTGTCATCGTTATGGAACGCTGTGATTGTGTTTAAATGCTCAAAAATGGGCATCAATGATGTTTTGGACATTACTAATGATGCAATGCAGATGCTAGACCCAACATTTGACCTCAGGTCACCTATATAGCACCACTTTATCAGGTCAGTTACCTGTTCCAGTTACCGGAACCGGCCGCCCGCCCGACTGCTCCGTCGGGCAGCTCGGATCAATCGGCTTCGTGAAGAAGGGAGTGAAGTACATGAATAAAGTATGGAAACGCAATGACAAACAGTACAAATGACAACCAGCAGTGCATTTATGGCAACATTCCAGTTGATCAAGTTTGGTTCCATTAACCTGTCATGAACTTGATCTGACTTGACCTTGGTGACCTAACATGACCTTCAAACTATACAGCATATCAATATGCATCAAATAAGTCGCTAGTGTTGCCTAGAACACTTCCCTTTTGTCAGTATACTGGAAGCGCATCAGCGCCGATTTTTGTGGTCTGGCACAAAAATTTGTTGACTTTAGCGGCCCCTAACTTGAAAAATTTCAGCCGATTTCCATTTTTCTTGCTTTAAACGACGCGCCGTTCATTTCTAAGCAGGTACACCGAAAATCGCGTATATCGACCGGTAAAATTTGCAGTTATTTGCGAAAAACCGGAGGGGTGGGCGGATTTCGCCCCCCCCTCCAGCGCGCGTGTTAAGGACCTCCGGGTGCTTGTCACCGAGAAGGCTTCGCAGCGAAAGTGGAAGTCGATTTTGGGCAATGTAAGAAAGAAGGGGCGACGTTGCAATTGGTATGCAGGGCAGAAAAGCAAAAAATGTTGAACAGAGTTATGCATGTCATACCTTTGGCAAGGCGGAGCGCGGCGAAGTTGGCGGAGGAGGGAATCGTGAGTAGATTTTGTGTATCCGAGTCGGAGCCGGGCAAGGAGGATCTCATGTGCGCGTGTGTGTTGTCGGGAAGAGTGCCATTTGGCGAGAAGGGGCGTAATGTGGTGTAAGTGTGTCGTGTGGTGTTGTGATTCCAGCATGCCTGGAGATATTGTGTTTAAAAAATTGGTTTGTGAGGAACAAAAGGTCACCGGAGGGTACCGGGAGGTCGGGGGCGAGTGGAAGGTGGATCGCTCGACGAGCGAGTTCATCCGCCCGCTCGTTGCCCGATATCCCCATGTGGCCAGGAACCCAGAGAAGTGTGAGTTGGAGGTGAGCATGATGGGTGTGGTAGAGTTGACGGATAGCGTGGTGTGTGGGGTGTGAGGTGTTGTGTATTGCTGCGAGAGCGTCAATGGATGCGCGTGAGTCAGTACAGATGATGGTGGGTGTGGTGATGTTGTGCTGAATAATGTGTTGTAGATAGGCTAGGATTGCCACTAACTCTGCCGCGTAAACCGAATGGTCTGGTGTTAATTTTGTTTCGCCAAAGTTGGGTCCACCGCACCAGGCCGCCACCGTACCGTCGGTGGTACGGGAGCCGTCAGTGTAGAAGTATGTGTGCTGGAGGTGGACAGCTTGATGTTCGAAAAATGTCAGTTGAGTTTCGATGGGGGAAAGTAATTTTTTGTTTTGCCGAAAGAGATACTCAAGCTTGGGGTGATTCACGTGCCAAAATGGGAGTATGAGGGAGGGGGCAATTTGTTGGGGGTTACCTCGCGGAATTTCAGTGCGAAAGTAAGGACATGGTTCAAATGTATGACAATATTGTGTTTGTTTCTATTATAGGTGCGCCGAACGGGAGGGTTAGAGAGTGCGAGACTGGCGGGGTGATTGTGCTGTGCTATGGTCCGAAAGTGGCATCTAACTGGTTGGAGTGTTCTGCGATGTTGTAAACTAGGGAGGTGGGCCTCAGCCCGGAGACTAGTGATGGGCGTGGTGCAGTGTGCTCCGGTGATGAGGCGTAGTGCGTGATTTTGTATGCGTTCAAGTGTTGTAATGTGTGTAGGAGATATATGATCGAAGATAAACGCATTGCATTCCAGGACTGAGCGAATCAGAGCAATATACATTGTATTGAGGGTAGCCCTGTCTGCACCCCAGTCGCGACCGGAGATGCAGTGCAGGAGATGTATGCGTTTTGTGCAGCGTTGTTTTAGATAAGCAATATGGGGGCCAAAATAAAGCCCTTTGTCTAGGACGATGCCAAGATAGGTGAAGGTGGTTTGGTGAGGGATAATTTGGTCGCGATAACGGAGCGGTGTAAGAGGTGGGAAGTACGCGTGGAGCTGGGATAAAAGCACTGTGACGGATTTCACGGGGGAGATCTGCAGTCCCCAATGGGAGCACCAGGAATCAATTTGATTCATGGCGTGCTGCATGCAATAATTTGATCTGTCTGCCGATGGGTGTGTGCACCAAATGGCAAAATCGTCGGCGTAAATAGAGTATTTTAGACAGGGAGGAATTTTGTAGAGGTCAGTGAGAGCATCATTGATCATGATGATAAAGGGAGTGAGGGATAACACGCTGCCGTGTGGGACGCCTTGATCAAGTTTTTGGGGCCAAGAGTGGATGTTGCTGCAGCGGACGGTGAATGTTCTGTTAGCGAGAAAGTTGGTAAGAAACGTGGCCATTCTGCCCTTGATGCCAATACGGTGTAATTTGATTCGAAGGGCAGAACTGTACACTTTATTGATTGCGGATTTTAAGTCCAGAAAAAGTGCGACGGTTTCATGGTTTTCATGAAACCACGCTGTTTAGAGTCAACAATTTGAATGAGGCTGTCGGTGGTGCCGCGTCTGGGTCGAAAGCCGCATTGAAATGGGGAGATAATTTCGTTGTTTTTGAGGTGGACTCTGATTCGTTCATTGACCATGCGCTCGAAGATTTCAGAGGCACAACTAGTGAGATAGATGGGTCGATAGCTCGAGGTCAGGTCGCGAGGTTTGCGAGGTTTAGCGATAGGAATGATAGTGCAAGTGGACCAAGAGGGGGGAGAGGTGCCGTCGGTCCATAATTGATTTAGTGCCGAAAGGAGGTTATCATTTCCTGAGTCGGATAGGTTTTGGAAGAAGGGGTATGCCAATTGGTCGGGACCAGCCGCAGTGCTGGTTACTTTTGAAAGGGATAAATTTAGTTCATAGAGGGTAAACGGCGCATTACATGGTTCAGTGTTGTCAGATGTAAAGTTGCAGGTGGCGAGAGTGTTGGGTAGGAAATTGATGGAGTGTTGCGAGAATTGTGTATTTGAGGAAATGTCAGCATAATAGGTGGCAAAGTGTTCGGCGACCTCTGAGGGTTATGTGATGCGGCGTTGGTTAATTGTCACTTGTGGGAATCCGCGGTGTAGGGATCTGCCATTTGAGAAGGAGCGAATTTGGGTCAAAATTTTGACGATGGGGAAAACGATTGAATGAGTTTGAATAAAGTTGCCAGTTGCGTTTTTTGCCGCAAGGATAATCTGCTAACAACGTTTTTTAGCCTCGCGGGCTTCTAACATGTTTTGTGGGGTGAGATTTTTGCGAAATTTTCGCTCAGGCCGCCGCGGCAGGGCGACGGCGCGTTGGCACTCGTCGTTCCATCACGGCACGTGGTTACGGCTGGGGGAGCGACGAGTGTGGGGGACATGTTTTTCTGCCGCGAGTAACATGGTATTAAGAAATGCTGAAATTGTGGGGGGGGGTAAAGCTGGGGAGGAAAGACAGTGTTAATTTCCTGGGAGAAAGATGGCCATTTCGCTTTGCTAACGTTCCAGCGGGGTAAAAATTAGTCATCTCTAGACTGGGCTGAGCGTTCAAGTATGATATGAATGGGAGAGTGATCGCTAAAGGGTGGGGGAGGGGTCAGGTTGTACGTACCAAGAAAAGAGAAGGTGAGATGGAGGCCGAAGCGAAAGAGAGGTCAATGGCAGATGGACGGAACGGGGCGATGTCTGTGTTGTAGGTGGGTGGTTGGTCATTTAAAAAGACCATGTTGTGGGTGTTGAGAAGTGTTTCAATGTGATGTCCGCGAGGAGATGTGGTGTGACAGCCACATGCCTGGTGGTGGGCGTTAAGGTCGCCCAGCACCAGACAGGGGTTTGGAAGAAGACCGAGGAGGTTGGTCACAGAAGTTAAGGATAGCGTAGGAGAAGGGGAAGATAAAGAGAGAGTACAGTGAGCTCTAGTTGTGCAATTTGTACAGAAACAGCAATACATTTTAGGTTATTGACAATGTTGATCTGGCGATAGAGGAGGGTGCCTGAGCTAAATATGGCAACCCCGCCGCCGCGGGGCGTATGATTTCTGTTGTGGGTATAGAGGGTATAACCAAAGATATTAAAAATATATGGATCATTTTCGCGCCATCGGGTCTCCTGCACTGCGGCAATCAATGGTTTATTTTTGATGATATATTCCTTGAATTCTGCCCAATGGGATATGAATGACCTTGTATTCCAGTGGAGCAAGAATTCAGTGGTGGGTGTCTGCATTAGTGGTGTTGGTGCTCACGCTCCCGGAGGCGTGTGTGTGGTGGGGAGAGCGTGGCGGAGTCGTCCGTCTCGTACGAGTCGGGCGACCCTGGTGTAGATGAGGGGAGCTCTGGATCCCCGGGGGATCCGGGCTTGGGGACCGGGATAGGTGGCCGACCCTGGAGGTCAGAAAGAGGAGGCGGGGAGAACATGGGCGACCCTGAGGGGGCGCTTCGAAGAGGCCCGTGCGTTTGTGGACGGGGCGGCCTGGTGGCGGGGAGGGGGGGTGTCGGAGCATCCCGCGATGGGAGCGGGGCGCGTGGCCGGCGGCGGAGCGGCCTAATGACGGCGGGAGGAGGGGGAGTCGGAAGAGCCCGCTATGGACGCGGGGCACGTGGCCGGCGGCGGTGGAGGGGGAGGGGGGGGGCTCGGAGGGTCCGGGCAGGAGGGAGCGAGGTCGAGCGATCGCCTCGGCGGCTGGAGTCGGCCACAGGGGGCCGATCGGGGCCGAGCCCAAACCACCGGTGCTGCGGGTGACGGGGTGGCTCGCGCCGCGTAGCGACGGGCTGTTGTCGTTCCCTGACGTCCAGCCAGGCCGGGCAACGTGGGGACGACGCGTGGTGGGGTCCCTGGCAGGCTGCACAGAGTGCCTCTTCGCACGCACACGTGTCCGTGGGGTGTTCCCCGGTGCAGCGCCCACAAATTGGCTCCTTGGAGCGGAACACCTTGCTGAGGTGGCCGCACCGCTGACAGTACGTACAGCGGGCCAGGGGCGGGGTCCATGGACGGAGCCCCATACGGAGGAACCCCACCATGACGTGTGTCGGCGGGGTCAGGGTCCGGAACTCCAGCTTCATGACAGGGCCAGGGCGGGTTCGGCGGCCAAGACGGATCACCTCGGAGGTTCCCTGGAGGCAAGGCTCGTCGAGGAGCTCCTCCTCACTCATATCCTGGAGCTCAGACGCGTAGGCCGTAACATAGGTCGTGTTTAGCCTGTCTTCTCGCTGAACGCTAACGTCGGTGCCCAGGAATCTGCCGACATTGAGTAGGGCCCGAGCCTGGGAGGCCTCCCTGACCCTCACCAGGAGGGCTCCAGATCGGGGTACATTGGCAGAGGCCACTCCGCTCGTCCACTCATCTATCTCCCTCGCTATGGCGAAGGGAGACGTTCTCGTGAAGGAGTCCTCCATCTTAGTCACCAGGAGGAAGGACTCCTCCTCAGGAGGGTCGCGGGGAGAGGGCAGGCGGGCTCCCGGCCGTGGCCGGCGCCCATAGCCCTCCGTGGGGGGGGGGCCCCCCTGGCATACCGGGGTGGGGGGTGGATACCCGGAGGGGAGTGGGGAGGGGAGTGAGATGTGTGGCGTGAGAAGGGCACCCTCAAGGGGTGCGGGCAAGATAGGCACACAGAAGGGATGCTACAAGGAAGGGGTGAAAATATTTTTCGTGGAAAAGGGGAGAGATACACAGAGTTTGGAGGGATGGGATTAGTCGGTCAGGGGCAGGCGCAGTCACGATCCGAAGACCGCTAGCTCGATCCTTTAAACCAGAAAGGTACCTCTAACCGACTCTAACCTATAGGGAGGGAAGGGAAATGAAACAATCGAGGCTGGCCGCCGCTACAATTCGGTTTCTCGACTGCGGCCGAGAGCGCCGCTGGGCCGAAGGGGAGTGGGAGGGGAGCTGCACCGGCTAATCCGGCGAAACCCACCTACGAGACAGCTGGGGAGGGCGGGTGGGGAAGTTGACACGGTCGGCAGCTTCTTGGCTTGATCTCTGGTTTGATATCAATCAGAACAGGGTCTTCTCAAGCCTTCCCGTGGTAGCGACCCACCCTCTCTCTCTCTCTCTGTGTGTGTGTGTGTGTGTGTGTGTGTGTGTGTGTGTGTGTGTGTGTGTGTGTGTGTGTGTGTGTGTGTGTGTGTGTGTGTGTGTATGTGTGTTTAAGTTTGGCCAGCCTGCCACCGTTTGGTGATTTCGGCTGTTTCCGGTGTTGTGTGGAGGTGTAAATGTATGGGTTAGGGTGTGAGGAACATCGTAGTACATCGTAGAACACCGAACCCACCCTCTGTCCGCGACACCCCATTCCAATCTGCCGGCGTTACAGGTAAGCTCCTGCGCATGCGCGGGGAAGTCGGCACCTCCAATCAATACGTGACGTGGACCATGGTTCGGGGCTGGTGTCGCTCGTGCCGTGTCGTGTAGTGCGACAGTGCTCCCCCTGGCGGCGTGCGCTGAGGTGCGTGCTGCTGGCACGAAACGTGTCAGGTAGGGTACTGCCCCGTGTGTAAGGTGAACGGCTTCACTGGCTGCCATATGAGGAGTACATCTGGGAGCCAGGTGAGGTAGACGGCGGCTTCCCGGTGGGTACCCAGGTCAGGTGAGCCGGCAGCATCCTGGTGAGTGCCCAGGTGAGGTGTGCCGGCAACTTCCCGGTGGGTACCCAGGTCAGGTGTGCCGGCAACTTCCCCGTGTCGTCTGTGTTGTATACTCCAGTGAGTGTCGTCTGTGACTACATGCTCCAGTCAGTGTCGTCTCTGGCTACATACTCCAGTCAGTGTCGTCTGTGACTACATACCCCAGTCAGTGTCGTCTGTGACTACATACTCCAGTCAGTGTCGTCTGTGACTACATACTCCAGTCAGTGTCGTCTCTGGCTACATACTCCAGTCAGTGTCGTCTGTGACTACATACCCCAGTCAGTGTCGTCTCTGACTACATACTCCAGTCACTGGCGGATCTAGCCCACCGGTTTGGGGGGGCCAACTTTCGGTTTTCGGCGTCACCCCCCCTCCCCTCCCCCAGTGGCGTAACTAGGAATTGCATCAGGGGAGGGGTCGAACGGATTTGGAGGATGCCCATTCTCCCACTATTTTTGGTTAAAAGCACCGGATTTCGACCACTATTTGGCAAAGGGGCACATTTTAAAAATAATAACTAAAATTAAAATAAAATAAAAAGTAAAATAATAATTGACAACATAATTTCCTGTGTAGGGGCCCCAGCCTACCTCCACCGTTTCTATGTTACAGGATTTTTGTTCTTGTTTACCAAAACGTTCACGTTCACGTTCAACGTCTTGTACCACGTCAACGTTCGTGCACGTGGACACTGGCGGATCCGATTTTGTCAACTCTTCCTGTAAGCAGAACTTGATCAGCATGGAACCCTCGATGTGTGTCAGAATCTACTATGCTACTATACTGGCTTCCAAACAATTATATATTTTTAAAAAATCCTTTAAAATTGGAGATCCTTTCATAGATACGCTATTTTTCAACCTCGGCAAAGGTTACTGCATTTTAATTTAGTTGACTTCTGTTGGTTTCGGGGGGCCAAAAGACACTATGGCCCCCCTTTTAAGCGCTTCAGGGGGCCATGGCCGGAATGGCCCCTCCCTGGATCCGCCAGTGCATGAGGGTATGTGTAAAACTTGTCTCGTAGATACCTTAAACTGCAATAATACCCTTAAACTTTGATAGCCCGGTCCTACCACCCGAATCTCCCCTACATGCAAACCCACCAGTTATCTCTTATTCAGGATATAAATACATACCTCCTCTTGGTATTCTTCTTGAAAAAAATCAGTCAATGTAGCCTGTCTCTTCATCTTAGCAACCCCAACACCTATATGACTATATGGCCTTGCCCCAACACCAACATACGAAACATGCTGCTCAACCGGGCTCAACTGGTCACTCGCACAAAACATCCTGTTCAAATTCCGCTTTCGAAATCTGGCTCACTGGGTGCGCTTGCCCGTTACTGGCTAAACAAACTTCATGAACCTATCTGACGAAGGAATAATGAAACTGCTGATTTCGTCATCTCTTGCTGTAAGCAAAACTTCAACAGCATAGAACCCTCGATGTGTCAGAATCTACTATGCTACCATATTGTGCTTCCAAACAATTATAACAAAATACCTTTAAAATTGATTATTTCACCCGGAACGTTATTTTTTAACCTCAGCAAAGGTTACTGCATTTTAATTTAGTTTACCTTTGTTGGTTTGGGAGGGGGGCCAAAAGACACTATGCCCCCCCTTTGAAGCGCTTGGGGGGCATGGTCGGAATGCCCCCCCTGGATCCGCCAGTGACTCCAGTCAGTGTCGTCTGTGACTACATACCCCAGTCAGTATCGTCTGTGACTACATACTCCAGTCAGTGTCGTCTGTGACTACATACCCCAGCTCTGACGAGTCAGCACTGGGTTAATCCCGTAGTGCTGAAAGATCAATTTTACCACAGCTCCTTTTCATTCGATCTTTTAAAGAATATTTCTAGAGCATTCACGATGGTGTTTTGAAATGCTGTTGCACATATCTATAGTTGGTGAACATGCCTGCGTCAACAATTGAGCTCCAGTTAATTGAGGTTACATAGCTCTAGTACAGTGCAACGTCATGTAACGTTTTTTTCTCGTGGACCTCTATTTAAGTACTAACCACGAACAGATTGCACACTTGCCTGAGCAGATGTAATTAAAAGGTGACTACAAGTAGACAAACGATTAAAGGTAAAAAAACAGCACTAAGCTGTAACCTTAGAGGGGGTGCGCGCCGGAATGGAGTTTTCTACGCAATACTTTACCACAAGTTAAGATAATAAAGACGGATTGTACATCTAACATAACATATTATCCATCGAACGCATTTCAAATAACAGCTCATGTCATGAAGAAGTCACGTAAAACATTATGAAATTACATGCACAACCGGTACTCTGGATGCCATTGCGAAGACTATTTCCAGATCAAATAACTGAATCAGGGCTGACTGGGGTCCTTTCGCGCACTGATGTTTGCCCTTTGATATGATGTGATGTCAGGTCAATCATAATGACTTGAAAAGTTAAAAAATCGAGATTGTATCGAGAGTGTCAACGACTATATTTCAGTTTCTGTCATCCCCTCCCACCCGTGAACGTAATTTCCTACGAAAACCATAACTTCAACAGTTTATGTCCAATCGTAAACATCGCACGTTTAATCGTTGACCTTGACCTGACGCGAAGGCCTTGACCGTAGTAGATGCCATGGTGTTAGCTGACGTTTGAGTGCTTACCATTCAAATCAAATCATGGGGCCACGCTTGCTACACAACCAGGCTTCAAAAACTACACCGGCAGCCTGGTCATCAAGATCACCTGGAATTGAAACATTGGACCTACCCTGAAAGGAAAGAAGTCGGCCAAAATATCCATAAATATCGAGAGGTCGCATACTCTATCACGTGCATTCAAGAATGAGGTTAGTAATGTCGTTATGTATCTCACAAGCATCTCAGGAATGCCGAAGCCCTCACTTTCTCCAGTGGCATTTGCTTGAGTTATTTGTACACGAATATGGTTATTGGTGGATGTAAGCGAATTGCGAGAGAAAACATGCAATTTTGAACGCAATTTTTGACTGCGCAAAAATACAGCATGGCACACCCAACAACAAAATTAATTTATGGAAGCTTCTTGCTGGACCAAAACTAAGTGCGGTCTGTTCCAATGACTACTCATTGATGGTGTCCTAAGGTGGTCGTCGTCGTTTCTGAATGTCCATGGGATAATGGACGTCGTTCTCGAAATGAACATACCTATCTCTCTCGAGGAAGCTCAAACTAGATCTCTTCTTTTTAACCAGTTGCCGTCGCATCATGTGCAGCGCGCACTGCCTCAATGTGCTTTTTGTGCGAGGACAATGTTCTTCGACTTTATTGACCTTGACAGCTTTCCAACATGGCAGGTGAATGTGTGAATGGTGTCACGATCCCGTTCTATAGAACATTATCTCCGTATAGTTGCAAATACATCAGTCTATGATGGATATCCAGCAACATGTCACGCACTGAGGGACGGCTTCGGTACATTTTATACCACTGGCGAAATATGATGGCAGCGAATGGACTTGGGTTCGAAATACACACGTGTTGCTTTGGCGAAACAAAGGACTGAGTGAATGGATTGGAACGGGGCTGGTCTACAAGAACACTCTGCGTAGGTGTGTGCGTGTGTGTGTGTGTGTGTGTGTGTGTGTGTGTGTGTGTGTGTGTGTGTGTGTGTGTGTGTGTGTGTGTGTGCTTGTGTAAAAGTGTGCATTGTTTAGCCCAAAACGTTGAACAAACAGTATTTTGCTAGCAAATTGGAGAGTAGCTTGCCATACCGTGTATCTTGACCATGGAAGATAAAATGTGACAAAATCACGCGGCAGGTGATTCTATGACTGCCAATTATCAGCTGGTTCCACATGTTGCATTTATTTTGATGCGGTCATATGTCATGTCTAAGCTCCACTTAATACCTTATTTAAATAAAATGACTACAAGCATGATATGAGGGAGCATGAGAGAAAATTAAATGTCGTGAAGTGCTGAAATGTATACTGTGTTGCAATCAACCGTAATATTTTCACCAAGTATTCACCAAGTGGGCAGGTTGTGGTGTCGCCAGGCAACACTAGGAAGGTAATACACGCCCTCTGCAGAACAGACAATTCCATGCTGTAATGGATGTCGTGCAATGAAACATTTGCTGCATTTCCCGCCATATATATATATATATATATATATATATATATATATATATATATATATATATATATGCCATGAGCTCTTTTGTGCCCTCTTGCCCTCTTTTTGACGCTCTTTTGTGACCTTTGAATTCAAGCCTATCTTTTACTGCCGCTGTCTCCATGACTGCTTCCTTCTCTTTCGTGAACGGGGGCATGTTGCTCAATTTCAGCATTACCTGAACGGTCAGCACCCGAACATCAAAGTCACGAAAGAAGAAGAACACAACGGATCTCTCCCCTTCTTGGACGTCCTAATCACAATAGAGCATGGACACCTTTCTAGGGGGACGAGTGGTCTAGGGGTAAGATGCTCGTCTCGCAATCGAAAGATTGTGGATTCGAACCTTACCTGTCGCTACTCTTCGCTCGCGACCAATCGGCGTGAGAGATTGGCGACGCTATATGACTCAACGGTCGACGTGTCGTAAAACCAATAACCAACCAACCGGACACCTTTCTACTTCTGTTTATCGCAAGCCCACCTTCTCGGGATTGGGAACCAGATTCTTAGCCTCATCCCTCGCTCCATGAAAACTGCATTATCTTCTCTTGCATCGTCAGGCGTTCCACCTAGGCTCAACCTATGCCCTCTTTGATACTGAAGTACAATTTCTCAAACAGTTTTTCATGTGTAATGCGTTCCCAACCCACATGGTAAACTTTTACATTAAGAAGCTTCTGGACTCCAAGTTCAGTAGGAAAACCCTCATGCCTACATTTCCAAAGCTGCCTAAGTACTTTGTTCTTCCTTTGTTTTCGAACAGCAGTCTGATAACCTAAAGTCTGACATTCTTCGGTTGCTATCGAACTTTTTCCCTTACATGGAACCCAAGATCGTCTTAGTGAATTCTTTCACAATAAACTCCTTTTTCCGATATGAGGACAGAATTCCTAAATGTTGTTTGAATGATGTGTAACTTTGTGTTTTTGTATCGCCATTGTTTTACTGTTTTGCTCCTGAAGATGTTACGCAATGTATCGAAACGTTGAGTTCGAACAATATAGTTCTCATGTAGATCTCATGATCCATATATATATATATATATATATATATATATATATATATATATATATATATATATATATATATACATGTGTATACATAGGGGCAACGTTTATCTATGTAAGAGTAGCATATAAATATGTGGCCACTCGACACCGCCAACGGTGTTCCATTAAATTATTATGTTCTGACAGTACATTGTGGTACATTTTCGATTGTCGTTACAACGACTAAAACACTGAAGTGAGCCTTTTACAAGATGAGCCTACGTGATATGCTGAATAGTGTCTGATGATATCAGCCATTTACCCCACTCTTTTCAGATCGTATTGATCGGACAACAGAGAATACTGGGATAATAGGTCGTCATGTATGGCACCAACAACAAACAAACTGGTGCGTATGACGCGGTGTTGCCTCACCATTGAGTAATATTATTTTAGTAGTTATCATGTGGTTGGTCACACGATCAATGCTGCTGTCTCTTTCTGTCGTGCATGCGCTGATTCATATTTGACCGCCTTCCGCAAGTCTCAACTTTTTACTCTCCACCGCTTGCCCGGGCAGATAGCTAATCCCTCATGATGAATTGCATCCAGGTGTTGAGGGATCGAGGAACGGCCCTTCGTCGTCTTTAATTCTTCATCAGCACCTCGTCAGTCACTATCGTCACCTACAGAACGTGCGGTCGGCTGTTGACACTGGACAGTTCACCCGACACAAGGTCAGTTGGTAGACAATCGGCCAGTATTGTCAGAATAATCGGGTAATCGTGGTATATGCGCGAGTCTGTATCTGACCGACTGGTGTTTACAAAGGCTAGATGAGTCGGCTGAGGGTGATTATAATGTGGGATTAGTTCGAGGAGGATGATGCCGTGGTGTGTGCCATTCGACATGTAGCTACTCAGGGCAATTCACAGCACTTGTCATTTCTCAATATCTACTTCATTGCTGAATATCTCCAAAGCAGTGTAACTGCAAAGCTTTGATATGTGTAGATGCCTACACAATAGCTGATGGTGTAGGTCATACAAAACCGTGTGTATGTCGGTAGTTAAGCATTAGTCTTATATGGAAAAGTACTTTTCTGTTTTACAGATATATTGGAACATCATTTGCTTGTGTATTGCTTTCCTAGATATTTAAATAGTTCCGACGGGTGATCAAATGATCAACTGTTCGATGTTACCATGAGCTGAAATTGGGCATATCCATTACCATAGTACTAGGCGATGAATGTAGAAGCTGGTATGGATCTGTACAGATCCCTCAGTTGTGCATTCACGAGTCGTTTTCACGTTATCGGTTATTTTGTGTGTTCATTGAGGGAATTTTCATGTCACATGTACCGGCCCACCACCAATGAGCTTCCATTCTCAACTTGTATCGAGAACACCGTCATGCTGCATGCCTACATTGCATGATAGGGGCATCAAACTATGACGCAGGTGTGATAAGCCACATCTACAGCCATCTACTTACTACTTCTGAGTCCGATACTGACTTCGATAAATCGATAAATCATAAAGTTCAGCCCCACGCAGCCATACCAGGCCGAGTGCTGTCTCACCACAGGAACAGTGCGCTTCTGTGGGAGCTCCACGGCCGCCAACAGCCGAATAAACCATGAGATTTCCGCATCGACTGCGTGCAGCCACGTCTGTAGCCACGTTTGTAGCCACGTCTGTCCTGGTCACCAGCTGCGGCGTCAGCTGCGTCTGACACATCGAGCGTGTGTGTTGGCAGGCAGCGCGGCAGCGCTCCCTCTACCCACTACGACTGCAGGAGAGTCGCACCGTCGACTCGGACTCCACTGCCAGTCTGCAACTGATCGACCGCATTCTCAACGACAAGCACTGTCCTCCGCAATACTACTCCACCCAGCTGGCTGATCTCAATGATAAGGTAGCACTGTCCTCCGCGGTACTACACCACCCAACTGGCTGATCCCAATGATAAGGTAGCACTGTCCTCCGCAATACTACTCCAAACAGCTGGCTGATCTCAGTGATAAGGTAGCACTGTCCTCCACAGTACCACACCACCAAACTGGCTGACCTCAGTGATAAGGTAGCACTGTCCTCCGCGGTACTACACCACCCAGCCGGCTGATCTCAGTGATAAGGTAGCACTGTCCTCTGCGGTACTACACCGCACAGTAAGCTGACCTCAGTGATAAGGTAGCACTGTCCTCCGCGGTACTACACCACACAACTGGCTGATGTCAGTGATAAGGTAGCACTGTCCTCCGCGGTACTACACCACCCAGCTGGCTGACCTCAGTGATAAGGTAGCACTGTCATCTGCGGTACTCATCACACAACTGGCTGACCTCAGTGATAAGGTAGTACTGTCCTCCACAGTACTACACCGCACAGTAAGCTGACCTCAGTGATAAGGTAGCACTGTCCTCTGCGGTACTCACCACCCAACTGGTTGACATCAGTGATAAGGTAGCACAGCAAGCTGACATCAGTGATAAGGTAGCACTGTCCTCCGCGGTACTACACCTGGCTGGCTGACCTCAGTGATAAGGTAGCACTGTCCTCTGCGGTACTCACCACCCAACTGGTTGACATCAGTGATAAGGTAGCACAGCTAGCTGACATCAGTGATAAGGTAGTACTGTCCTCCGCGGTACTACACCACCCAACTGGCTGACCTCAGTGATAAGGTAGCACTGTCCTCTGCGATACTCACCACCTAACGTGGTGACCTCGGTGATAAGGCAGCACTGCCCTCCGCGGTGCTATTAGCTGACGTCAGTGGTAGAGTAACACCGTTATCCGCGATACTAAGCCGCCCAAGTGGCTGACCTCAGTGACAAAGTAACACTGTTCTCTGGATGCTCATAAGTTATCGTAATTTTGGCAGGAGGGTACGCGTGCTGGTGGGTATTTCCAGCTGAGTTAGCACAGTTGGCTTGCCCACTGGTCCGCACAGGATGTTTCCGCCATGGTGATAGAAACTCGAGTCGCTCTGTCGTCCCCGGCCGAGACGATCGGCTGGGAACTGGCCAAAGGTCAAAGGTCAAAGGCCAAAAATCAAGGGTCGCGTACCTGGCCGGTCGTCTCAAACACTGGCACAAGATATTGCTGACCTTTCTGTTGCAACTGTGACGGTGGGGTAGGATTGCACGATCGGGTAGTGCATTCGGAACCCACACATTCGAAGTCCACACATTCGGAGTCCGCACATTCGGAGTCCACACATTCGGAGTCCGCACATTCGGAGTCTACACATTCGGAGTCCACATATTTGGTTGTGCTCATCAAGAAATTATATCCTGCAAATCTACCCCGTCAACTATTCAGGCTGAATTATCTAAAAATATTGTCTCTGCGAATTTCGATGTAGAATAATGTCTTTGCGAATAAAAAGAAGTGTCTTTGCGAAGTGTCCGGAAAGCAACACAGTTATACCGTAGGCTTTCGCCATTTATTTCGCAAGTACTGGCGGCTCACACGATGCATCGTCCAGCGCAAGCGATTCAAGAAATGGACGTGAAGCATGGGAGTAGATAAGTGCCTGCCATATGAAGCATGTCTAACAGTGTCAGATATTCTGCAAAAGCTTACCAAATGTTTAATGATTGCACGATTCATGAAAACCTTTTGTAATGCGATTGCTGAGCGTATTAGAACAAGCGCTTATTCTACATTCCGCAACACTTTGCTAAGATCAGAATTTGCCTGTGTTATTGAGAATAATGTTTTCAACTGACATATGCCTGGTGTGCCATGGTGTTAGTCGACTTTTGCGACCCTACGTTAATCGAGTGGCCTTTGGACAAGTATGGTCTCCTCTTCCATTGATAACATCGCAGGCCCATGGGCACGGCCCAGACTGCATACTCTATGGAAACTGTCAATCAAGAGACGCCGCAACTGTTTTGGCGTATACTGCGCCAGCCACATGCATCTCGATAAAGCGTTAGGTATGACGTCCTGGCGTGCACTCGCATGGTGCACTCAGACACACTAGCGCACCGGTTACCGCTCCGAGGTTAATCTGGTGTGCTCCTCAGCCGAGTGTTGTGGCTATGTTGTGCAGTTCACTGTACGGTTTATACACGTGGACAGACAGCCGTAGAACGTGTGTGCACGTCCAGAAGTCACGTATTATCACTCCCACAGATCCAAAAAGAGTCAATTCAGTAATCCAAAGTGACAGGAAACCTAAGGAGTGATGCACGCATGGACATTCAGGACGTTCGGGCTGTCACCTCAGTATATCAAGCCGGCAGGTCGCCGTGGTGTGTGAACGGACATTCACTGAGTTCATGGCTGCTAGTGCCATGGTCTCTCTCTCTCCCTCTCTCCCTCTCTCTCCCTCTTTCTCCCTCTCTCCCTCTCTCTCTCTCTCTTGTGCGCAATATGACCATAGCAGTCGAGACGCCCGAAAGCCCAAATAACAAACAACAACAAACCTCTCTCCCCCCCTTCTCTCTCTCTCTCTCTCTCTCTCTCTCTCTCTCTCTCTCTCTCTCTCTCTCTCTCTCTCTCTCTCTCTCTCTCTCTCTCTATATATATATATATATATATATATATATATATATATATATATATATATATATATATATCTCTCTCTCTCTCTCTCTCTCCCCCCTCTCTCCGGAGGTAGCCCAGTGTTTCTCGGCAATGCCGGTAGCCGTGGCATGTGCGCAGACGACCGGCATGTGCGCGCTGTCGGTCCGGAGTTTCGCCACCACAGACGGCCGTGCCATATGTACGGACGTGCCGTTCCTCGTCAGCCTCGACGCTTATCGGCGGCGCGCTTCAAGCAGCAGCAGAAGGAGCGCCAGTCGGCTGGTGGCGGGCCCGTCGACCGTTCGACAGCAGCTCGCTGGCTCCTGGTCGATTGCGCGTGCGCCACTCCTCCTCCGCCGGTAATTAGTGTTGAAGCTAATCCATGCGCGGGCAAAATGCCCGGAGCACGCGACTGACTTCGGGCCGAACCAAGGTGGTCCCCGGGGAGAGCGTGCTTCGGGCCGAGCCAAGGTGATCCCCGGGGAGAGCGTGCTTCGGGCCGAGCCAAGGTGGTCCCCGGGGAGAGCGTGCTTTGGGCCGAGCCAAGGTGGTCCCCGGAGAGAGCGTGCTTCGGGCCGAGCCAAAGTGGCCCCCGGGGAGAGCGTGCTTCGGGCCGAACCAAGATGATACCCAGGGATAGCGTGCTTCGGGCCGAGCCAAAGTGGCCCCCGGGGAGAGCGTGCTTCGCACAGACGACACGGATCGCGTGCTCGTGTGGCGATGCGCCGTCAGTCGGTGGTGCCCCGGGAGAGCGTGCTTCGCACAGACGACACGGATCGCGTGCTCGTGTGGCGATGCGCCGTCAGTCGGTGGTCCCCCGGGAGAGCGTGCTTCGCACAGACGACACGGATCGCGTGCTCGTGTGGCGATGCGCCGTCAGTCGGTGGTGCCCCGGGAGAGCGTGCTTCGCACAGACGACACGGGTCGCGTGCTCGTGTGGCGATGCGCCGTCAGTCGGTGGTGCCCCGGGAGAGCGTGCTTCGCACAGACGACATGGGTCGCGTGCTCGTGTCGCGATGCGCCGTCAGTCGGTGGTGCCCCGGGAGAGCGTGCTTCGCACAGACGACACGGGTCGCGTGCTCGTGTGGCGATGCGCCGTCAGTCGGTGGTGCCCCAGGAGAGCGTGCTTCGCACAGACGACACGGATCGCGTGCTCGTGTGGCGATGCGCCGTCAGTCGGTGGTGCCCCGGGAGAGCGTGCTTCGCACAGACGACACGGGTCGCGTGCTCGTGTGGCGATGCGCCGTCAGTCGGTGGTGCCCCGGGAGAGCGTGCTTCGCACAGACGACATGGGTCGCGTGCTCGTGTCGCGATGCGCCGTCAGTCGGTGGTGCCCCGGGAGAGCGTGCTTCGCACAGACGAC
Source organism: Ashinkailepas kermadecensis (assembly GCA_034440615.1). Classification (NCBI taxonomy): domain Eukaryota; kingdom Metazoa; phylum Arthropoda; class Thecostraca; family Neolepadidae; genus Ashinkailepas; species Ashinkailepas kermadecensis. The sequence continues at coordinate 198,502 of JAOTOM010004656.1, read as the reverse complement.
ACGGGTCGCGTGCTCGTGTGGCGATGCGCCGTCAGTCGTGACACGGGTTGTTTTCTTCAGGTTGACGTGGTGCGATTGACTGGTGGTGGGTATTGATTTGAGGCGAATGGGACGGATAGTTGCTACCCGTGGCCGATGACAGATCAGCGTGGGTCCGAGACTGTTCAGCGGGCTAGGCGTCCATATCAACGTCTAGAGCCGATTTCAAATGCAGTGCCAATCTGTACTTGTGAACACACGAAGCTTGTCAATGCGGATTTGGAGGCGAGCAATTCGCTGTGGCTCTGGCCGGTATTTAGATGTTAATATTCACTCATGTGGTCTACTCATTTCAGGCGGTCCATCCAGTCAGTCCACACATGCAGTCAGTCCACAACACACGTAGTCAGTCCACAACACACACAGTCAGTCCACAACACACGTAGTCAGTCCACAACACACGCAGCCAGTCCACACACGCAGTCAGTCCACAACACACGCAGTCAGTCCACACACGCAGCCAGTCCACACACGCAGTCAGTCCACAACACACGCAGTCAGTCCACAACACACGCAGTCAGTCCACAACACACGCAGCCAGTCCACACACGCAGTCAGTCCACAACACACGCAGTCAGTCCACAACACACGCAGTCAGTCCACACACGCAGCCAGTCCACACACGCAGTCAGTCCACAACACACGCAGTCAGTCCACAACACACGGTCATCCACAACACACGCAGCCAGTCCACACACGCAGTCAGTCCACAACACACGCAGTCAGTCCACAACACACGCAGTCAGTCCACAACACACGCAGTCAGTCCACACACGCAGCCAGTCCACAACACACGCAGTCAGTCCACAACACACGCAGCCAGTCCACACACGTAGTCAGTCCACAACACACGCAGTCAGTCCACACACGCAGCCAGTCCACACACGTAGTCAGTCCACAACACACGCAGTCAGTCCACACACGCAGCCAGTCCACACACGCAGTCAGTCCACACACGCAGCCAGTCCACACACGCAGCCAGTCCACACACGCAGTCAGTCCACACACGCAGCCAGTCCACACACGCAGCCAGTCCACACAAGTAGTCAGTCCACAACACACGCAGTCAGTCCACACACGCAGTCAGTCCACAACACACGCAGCCAGTCCACAACACACGCAGTCAGTCCACAACACACGCAGTCAGTCCACACACGCAGCCAGTCCACACACGTAGTCAGTCCACAACACACGCAGTCAGTCCACACACGCAGCCAGTCCACACACGCAGTCAGTCCACACACGCAGCCAGTCCACAACACACGCAGTCAGTCCACAACACACGCAGCCAGTCCACACACGTAGTCAGTCCACAACACACGCAGCCAGTCCACACACGCAGCCAGTCCACAACACACGCAGTCAGTCCACAACACACGCAGCCAGTCCACACACGTAGTCAGTCCACAACACACGCAGTCAGTCCACACACGCAGCCAGTCCACACACGCAGTCAGTCCACACACGCAGCCAGTCCACACACGCAGCCAGTCCACACACGCAGTCAGTCCACACACGCAGCCAGTCCACACACGCAGCCAGTCCACACAAGTAGTCAGTCCACAACACACGCAGCCAGTCCACACACGCAGTCAGTCCACAACACACGCAGCCAGTCCACAACACACGCAGTCAGTCCACAACACACGCAGTCAGTCCACACACGCAGCCAGTCCACACACGTAGTCAGTCCACAACACACGCAGTCAGTCCACACAGCAGCCAGTCCACACACGCAGTCAGTCCACACACGCAGCCAGTCCACACACGCAGCCAGTCCACACACGCAGTCAGTCCACACACGCAGCCAGTCCACACACGCAGCCAGTCCACACAAGTAGTCAGTCCACAACACACGCAGCCAGTCCACACACGCAGTCAGTCCACAACACACGCAGCCAGTCCACAACACACGCAGTCAGTCCACAACACACGCAGTCAGTCCACACACGCAGTCAGTCCACAACACACGCAGTCAGTCCACAACACACGCAGTCAGTCCACAACACACGCAGCCAGTCCACACACGTAGTCAGTCCACAACACACGCAGTCAGTCCACACACGCAGTCAGTCCACACACGCAGCCAGTCCACAACACACGCAGCCAGTCCACACACGCAGCCAGTCCACACACGCAGTCAGTCCACACACGCAGCCAGTCCACACACGCAGCCAGTCCACACACGCAGCCAGTCCACACACGCAGCCAGTCCACACAAGTAGTCAGTCCACACACGCAGTCAATCCACACATGCAGGCAGTCCACACATGCAGGCAGTCCACACATGCAATCACACTCATTTTGTGCTGAAATATGAGTACATCCTACACTATGTTTGGCAGATGCAAGTTGTACGAGCTGCAGGTCGCAAGTTAACAGCATAAATATTGCGGTATTTAATCGTGTGCGCAATATAGATTGCATTTTCCGTTGTTCGCCATCCAAATATTTAATGCTCTCATCAGGCTGATTGTCACATCGACCGTTTCACTGCCATCTAGTCGCACGTCCTGCTACCATGGACTGTCTGGACAGGACTGTCTGGACTGGACTGGACTGGACTGGAATGCAAATGTCCACCATCATGGGCAATCGATGTGCTTGGCAGTTCATTGCTACCGGCATCATCACCATGTTTGCAATAGGCAGACGCAAATAAACCGTCAACCTCGCCAAGTGGTAGGCAGAGAGGTCTTGTAGATGCCTTTTGAGGCAGATGTGCATTTATTTCAATACCACACCGGAAACAATGTTTTCTGGAGGTGGATAGCCAAAGTGAAGGCTGTGTGTAGGGAAAACTTTAGTTTTTCCTTCTCCAATTTTTGGCGACGAATGGGCAATGTTAGCAACACAGCCTTCCCTGAAGTTCTTAAGATGGTCGTCAGGTGGATCAGAGACCAATGTTCATTGATTATCTTTCTTTCGGTTGCGAATTCTTGCTTGAACCGCGTAATGCCACTTGGATATTGTATTACATGATGTGGCTGTTGGCACCAGTGTGGCATTTCTTGTCTCCTGACGTGTTCCAGTCTGCCAGTGTGGCATTTCTTACCTGCTGGTGTGCTCTAGTCTGCAAGTATGGCACTTCTTGCCTGCTGGCACTTCTTGCCAATCTACACAAAGATCTATGGTTCGCAGAGGGACAGCGAGCCCACCAAATGATCGTCTCCAATCCTCAGCCACGCCAGCGGGGGCACCATGAACTCCTCAGATGGTGCGAGGGAGGGGGAGGGGTGGCAGGTGCGTGCGTCACCGGCACATCGGCCAGCGACGAAACACTCGTTGGCATCGACTACAGCCAGTCGTTAACTGCACGACGCGCTGGCCCGACGACAGCGGCACCAGTCTGCAACGTACAGTGTCGGCCCGACAGCGGGACCGGTCTGCAACGTACAGTGTCGGCCCGACAGCGGCACCAGTCTGCAACGTACAGTGTCGGCCCAACAGCGGCACCAGTCTGCAACGTACAGTGTCGGCCCGACAGCGGGACCAGTCTGCAACGTACAGTGTCGGCCGACACGGGACAGTCTGCAACGTACAGTGTCGGCCCGACAGCGGGACCAGTCTGCAACGTACAGTGTCGGCCCGACAGCGGGACCAGTCTGCAACGTACAGTGTCGGCCCAACAGCGGCACCAGTCTGCAACGTACAGTGTCGGCCCGACAGCGGGACCAGTCTGCAACGTACAGTGTCGGCCCGACAGCGGGACCAGTCTGCAACGTACAGTGTCGGCCCAACAGCGGCACCAGTCTGCAACGTACAGTGTCGGCCCGCTTCCGACCCGACGACACAGCCCGAGCACGGATCCCAGCCCCAACCCTAGACCCGACCCCGACCCCAGCCCCGCCCGCTGATGTTGGCGTGACGACCCGATCGTTACACGAGCGCCGCCTGGTAAAGTGGTGCCTTGCACACACTGCGTGGCGGCGTAGCCTTGTGTGGTGAAATACAAAACGTGCGGTTTGAATTGAGAAAGTGTGCTTACCCGATATTCCTATCGGTACATCCAGGGTACTCGGGTATGCCGAGCATCTCGTAGAAGTTTCTCCTCATACTCTGAAGCTTGCGCCTTCTTAAAACTTTGTGATCGACGGGATAATTTGTGCAGTGAGCGATATTTTGTGTAACGTGAGCAAAGTGAATTGTGAGGCTGGGTCAGCAGGCTGATTATAGCAGATTTTATGTGCACCCTACGTTCAGATTAGCATGCCATATCTTCCCATAGATGAGCTTTTTCCACGCAGCGTCGCCTTACAGTGCCGCTTGAAGCGTCACATTTCTCTTCACCTTGCCACGCATATTAAGCGATATTCCAAATTTAAGATCGATTAATGGGTAGTCAAGATAGCTGGTGGGATATATAGTGCCTCCAACCTATCCGGGTGGGTAAATACCACAACCGCTCAAGAAATTGAAGCACTTCGCTGCGTGTCCTTGCACAAAACATGATGGTTAAGCAATTCGTCCACTCGCTGGATAGCAAGAATATCCACCGCCGAACCTCACAACGTGTCTACGTGTCAAAAGCAGAAGACGGCCGATGTGTGTATGTGAGTGCTCAGAAAAGCTCTCGAAAAAACGAGTAAGGCTCTGCACAACTCGATGCATCGACTGCTCATGAAATGTCCTATAGTGAGCCCGCACTTTCAGCCCCACCGCTATTTTGAGCATGATGCAAAATAACACTGATTATGAAATATGCTGACATTAACAACTGTGTTTACCATATTTAAAAATGTTTGTCGTGTAATTGTAAGCACGTTTGTGGAATACTGAGTACTTCAGTGCTATTAGCTAGGGATCGAATAACGTTGCTTTTGTCACGCACTCGTGACGTTGATGCGTCCAAGTCTGGTGCACTGAAGCAAGCAACGCCTGCGTAATCGCACACTCGCTTGGCATTATTGCCAGCAGTTTGTGGTCAATCGACTCCCAGCACGTAGCCGCACAACAATAGCTGTCCAGTTTGGTTCGGCGACACTGTAGGCTGCCGGTGGAGGCCATTGTCGGATCAGTAGAAGTAGCAACCAGTCGGCGGCTGTGAATCCTACGTAAACGGTGCACCTCCGCACAGGAGTGGCGGTAGCTCGGTAGGTAGAGCGTGAACTCTTGATCGCAAGATCGTGGTTTCGAGTCCCACAACCAGCAGGATTCCCGACCTGACCCGCGACTTGACCCGCGACTTGACCCGACTTGAGCCGCGACTGATGGGCGTGCCAGGCTGGTGAAGCTATGTGGTCCACCAGTCGGGTGTGTCGGCAAATAACCCAATAGCATGTGCTTCCGAAGCGAATGGCCGATGAGTGACTGTGTTCCCGGCCGCCAGAGGTCCGAAATAGCGGGCAGCCTGCAGGAGGTGGGACGAACGACTGCAATGGCATTCGGCGCTCTGCCAACCGACGACGATTCTATACTGAAGAAAATTGACAGGTCAGTCTCTTCAGCTAGCGCCAACCGTCAGGAAAACGGTGTCGGTGGTGAACTGGGAAAGTGCAGAACTGCACCGGTGCCAGGTTGTTCTGTCTCTGTAGGACATCCATGGCATGTGTGGACATACCACCTGCCCTTGATATTCTGCCTCCATGTGGATGGTTATGTTGGTCATTCGCGCAGTCTGTCTACCGAGTCATTCAACAAGTTCCTCTTCATAGTAAGTGAGGACGAAAACTGGTATACACAAGCCATGGTGGCTGCTCTCACAAGGTGTTGATCTATTTTATGTGCATGTTGCGATAGTGATAATTGCTGTCAGATCGTTGCGAAAACTAGGACACGCCACCCTCCACGGTGCATTTATGCGGCACTCCGCCTCTGGTGGCTTACTATTGCACGGATTATGGCACGGAACACAGCTACGAGTACAGACGGTACATTCGTTCAGAGAGGATCAAAGTACCCAAACAGTAAAAATTGACACCGACTGCGTGGGTCTCCGCCAGGGTACGTGGGTACGCCAGGGTACGCCAGGGTAAGTGAAAACTTGAGAAAAACGCATGGGACATGTCGTTTAAGAAGTCGAATCACAAGTCACAACATGCTGTTCTTTGAAGGCGCACTTCTTCACCCATTGTCATTGCAGATGTAGCAAAACCCTATATTTATACTAAGAAGCGATGCGTTCGAGCGGCCACCGGTCGGTGCGCCGCTGGCTACCGCATCAGCTCTCGGCTCTGCTCTCTTTGTCCAGTGAATCCCGCTGTGCTTCATGGCTGCGTTGTTTCTTCGAGGTTATGACCGTCATCGAGTTCAATACGATATAGTTCATGCACATGAAGTGACGCCAAGACAGCTGTCATGGTGAATTCTGGAAAAGTTGTGTGCTCTCGCTCTTATGTCAGCCACGATATATAAATGGGTAATATCATGAATCTAGTTACCATGACTTTGTGTCGTTTTTTTATATCTTGGCCTTTATTGTCATTCTTTAGAGATCTTGCGAAGCCATGAAATATAAATGGGAAACGTGTGAGATGTTATTATGACCTTGTCTTGTCATTTCTTGAAATGCTGGCATCATGACTTGACGGTATTGCTATTGCCATTATGCACGCTTGTGACGTCTGTCAGTGAGTCATCACACCAGGCCCGGAACAGTCCGTACGTCTCACGCGCTCTCGCGTCCCATCCTCCGGGTAAGAAGCGATTGCCAGACACATACAATCCCCTCTATTATTTTTGTTCAGACAGTCCAAATGTGGTTCCCCAGATGCTTTCATTTAACCTCTGGGTAGTTCCAGAAATATATTTGGGATTGGAGGAGGCGGTGATATATCTCGCTCTCTTACAATTCGCTAAATAAACGCGCAGTAGAGAGACTCTGTTGATGACAAGGTAAGTGGGGGTGGCATTCCGCTAGCTATCAATATCTCGGGAATTGATATAGCCCGCCACACCAGAGGATACAAAGGGGCAAGATGATTCGAGGTCCACAGAGCTGAGCTCACAATACTTACAGCTTACAGCCTCTGCCAGCATTCAGCCACTTGAGATAACTTTAATCCGACAGGATCGGCTCGGGCGGGTGATGACTTCAGCCATGTCGGGATATTGCTGGGTTGCTGGCATTATAATGATATTTCAGTATGAATTTGGCGTAGATTGCACTAGAAACATGGCATCATTGCCACAAGAATTGATGCTAGTTTGATTCGATTCTGCATTCCCAAATTCAGAACCCGTACATCAAAAGTGTGCCATCCTGTCTTAAGGAATTATTAGCGATGCAACGTGCAGTATAAGATCGCGTAGGTGGCCGAATTGGTATTTTGAGTACATTTTTTTATTGTTGTTCACGATGTAAAAATATCACGAAATCCGATTATGCGCCTCTCGCGATGCATTTGTCCGATTGAGAAAAAAATGTTGGAAATTGTGAATTCCCTTTCTCCCCTAAGAACGGATCTGCTTTGGTTGGCACAGCGGCTCCAGTCCAGGAGATAGGCGGATGCCCCCGAGTGACAGCTGGAGTGGCAGGTGAATTTGCCAGTGGGTAGTGGAATGTTCGCAGTACCGTCCAATGCTGGACGAAAAAGAAAACTGGTTTATTCAACAGCGAATGATGTCCCAAGCACCAAGTCACCAAGCTCTTCCGTTACGGAAAATGGCAGCCAGTTCTTTAGTGCATCGTGTGGTTCGTGTTGCTGGAACGCAACACGTGACGATAAATGTCATGTGCTGTTTCATGAATTCACAAACACGTTCAGTGTTATGCGAGCGCCGCTCAGTGCTTGTCCGAGCGCCGCAGGACGGTTCACTATAAGCGCAACGTATGCTATATTGCATGTCACGCATGACTTACGGTACGGAACAGTTACCAGCGGTTGACTGCTGCTGTAGTCTGTTGTACGCCAGTTACCAGCGGTTGACTGCTGCTGTAGTCTGTTGTACGCCAGTTACCAGCGGTTGACTGCTGCTGTAGTCTGTTGTACGCCAGTTACCAGCGGTTGACTGCGGCTGTAGTCTGTTGTACGCCTTGAGTATCAACAGTCTGTCCGACCACTTCTGAGCTTCTGAGACCACTTTTGGATTTCAAAGAGATAGATTCCCCAACACTAAGGACAATTGCTACTGTGACTGGGTTTGCTCACAAACAATGGACATATAAATATAAACTAAACATCCGGAGAATAAAACAAAAACATTTTCAACCGTGGATGTGAATTTTGATATGGCTGAGCCCCTATTTGGCACTAATTAGGTGGGCTCATTCCTGATGTGACAGTCATTCAGTAACAGCGCTGCACCTCGAAAGCCACCTACCACGATCACTAATTGACCGCCGGATGCTTCGATCGGACCTTTGGGTGGAAGCACCACTAATGGGTCTGGTTAATGCACATTTTGCTATTTCGCAAACATTATGTGGACATAGTCATCCAGTGTAAGGCGTCATCAGGAGTGGGCCGGACAATCGAGGGCCAGAGGTGGGCTATCGGGAGTTGTTCCTGCAAGCACGGAATCCGGCGTCATTCTGCTGGGACAGAACATTTGTGGACTGGCGGCAGCTGCTCTTGACGGCCGGTGGAGACGTACACCTTGACGGCCAGTGGAGACACCTGCACCTTGACGGCCCGCGGAGACGTGCACCTTGACGGCCAGTGGAGACACCTGCACCTTGACGGCCCGCGGAGACGTGCACCTTGACGGCCAGTGGAGACACCTGCACCTTGACGGCCAGTGGAGACGTGCGCATTTTTGCGTTCAATTTCGGCGAATGAACAGAATTCGAATTGGGCCAGCAAGCCCTGTTCGGCAGTTGGGCCAGACATTCCCACCGGCCGTCACATGACATGGGATGCCTTCGGACGGAAGGACGAGCAAAGCCCGACAGGGTCTCGAAGCCCGACAGGGTCTTGAAGCCCGACAGGGTCTTGAAGCCCGACAGGATCTCGAACGAATGAGCTCGTGGTATGGCGGCATCGATGAGCACCGTGGTGTTCCGATGGACGTCTGGCGCCAAACTTAGGTAGAGGCCAACCACGACCCAAGAGGGGAACACTTCCACCTCCGTTGATCCCGCGATCCTGGGCCGCTTGATTATAGCGTTGGCTTGGAAGAGACTTTAGCATTCTATAAGCTCCTGGAATAGGGCAGGATAGGGTAGTTGATATGCATGCGGGACTAATTGAGCCTTGAGTGACCTACGGAATTAGGACGTGCTAAATGCTCACGGAATACTGGAGGGAAATGAATTGTGGCCAACGTCGATTTCGTAGAGAACGAATGAATGTGCTGGAACGAAAGGAGCGAATGATGATCTTAAATGGGATGTTGGTGTGGATGACAAAAGTGTACTTTTAAGGACCAGTGGAGTTGGTGGAAATTGAGCGCAAATGTTCAACGGTCAGAAACAAATTGCCGTCATAATTATACCAGGACATTATCCGGGCTCCGCTTGTATCTGGCTGCCACGAAAATGTCGAGTGGGGGCGAGGGAGTTGGAGTGCTATAGGGTGGTATATGGGTGGGTCCCGAAAATGCAACCTTTCCGCCCACTTGATTCCACGCAACCGTCCAGCTTGACATCCTGCACTCCGTCGTGATTCTTCAACCGATCGAGTCTCTGGCACCAGAGCACTCAGGCTACCCGACATGACATAGCCACGTGACCGGTAGCAGGCCAATCTGATAAGGTGAGGCATGAGGAAGTGCTGCTACAAAACCCTTTATTTGAACTAGAATTGCGTTGAGTTAGGACGAAACATCCGGATGCAACTGTGAGAAATAAAAAATAGACTTCATTCCATGTGAGAAAAAAAACTAGGCGCTTCCAACCTAACGAAAAAATTAATGTTTCAAAAACGTTGACGTCAGGCGTGAATCTCACGCAAGATCGGTTCACATTACTGTAGCGAGGTTCTTGTCCCCCCTGGGTGTATCAGCCATTTCGCGCATGATCGGGAGCAAGACTTCTTTTGGCACCGTGATAGACTATGGACCTCAACGTTGACGATAAACTCCCGGGTATATGTTCAATGGCTCTGTGTTTTGATCTCAGAGCTCCGATCCAAGCATCTTACCAGGCACCACATAAAATCCAGCACTTATATTTGCGTCCAATTATTTAGTTTCAATAGTGCAGCGTGATAGTAAAATTAGTGCAATAGTGCCTTTAAACGACCGACAGCTCCAACTGCTCAACAGACGATTCACACAGCCATCTCACATCTTCATACCTCTTGTCATACAACAGTCACATCTTCATACAACATCTCTGTATCTCATCTCAAGTCACAAGTTCTGATATTCCAAGAGGCAACAGTTACAACAGATACTTCAGCTTGCATACTGACCGGTCTTCATACGTGCTACAACTCTTATATCAAAGGACTACATGTCAGCAGTCATACAGCGATTATCAGACAGAATCCTCAGACGTACCTCTGACGACTGGCCTGACAGCCAGTCGCCTTCGCTGGAGGGCCAAGCCCCCAACCGCTCGCGTCGACAGCTCGGTGACAAGTGAGAGAGAGAGAGCTCTGGTGGCTCTCTACGAACTCAACTCGGCGGATACCGCCCGTGACACGTCATGGTCACGCGACTGGCTGACAACAATGGTTCGGACCCGACGACCTCTACTGCACCGGCGGGTCGCGCCGTCCCTCAAACCTCAGAGATATTTTCCGAGCTCTGGTTACGAACAGATTTCGGTCGCTCGACTCTCAATGCTGCCCTCAACACCTCACAAGACAATGGTGATCCAGTAACATGTCACCATACTGCTATGCCAGCTGCACGCAGGCAACCAGCAGATCGGGGCGTTACAGCCCATCTGTCATCGAACATTCCACCAACACAGTAACATGCATCCAGCAGTCAACCAATCATTCATCATCCTTACACACATGCATAGACCATACGTACATCTGTCTTAACGTACCTCTGACGGAATAAACACATTCACATTGGCCACGGAGTATGACATTTGTTATCTGTCATCCCACACATACACGCAGATCACTCGACACATACCTGACATATTGTTGCCACAGTGACAGAACCTGTCACATCACAGTCATACTACGGTCATACCATTCATGTATTTACACCCACCTGCCCGACTGTTCCCATAATAGAATCACTGACATACATCACCCACTGATGGTCACATCACCTCACTGGCATTCACACTCACGTCAGATATTTCATCAGACCAAAGGTGGCGGCTTGCATCGAGGTCCCGCCGTCAGACGGCTGTGCTGGTGCCCATCCCCTGGCCACTGCACCTCGACACCTGACCGGACATTGGGGATGGTAGGGGCAAGAGTTCGCTGTTTGGCCTCGGCGGCGGCGGTGGCTTGCCGACGTAAGCGGCGAGACAGCTCGGCCGACCCGTGGTATAACATCTGCCGGCAACTGTCGCGACATGAATTGGGAGGGTAGGGGATAAATTTATGAAATTAAAGTGTCCCCACAACCAGCTTTTCTACATTACACATACGAGCTTGTTCTGTATGTGCACTGGAGTAGACCATTCAGTTGTCGTCCTCACTCGTAATCAGCAGTCAGCACCAAAACATCAAACGGGCTGTGTTCCTGACGGGGCAGCAGTGTGCCGCCGTGGTGGCCGTCCAGGCCCAAGTCTGGTCCGGATCTGACGTGCTGACCTGCCCCAGCTACCTGGCCGCCGTGCGGGAGGAGGAGCGGCGGCAGGCCACCAGGCGACGCTTCAACCTCAGCAGCTCGACAGGCGGCCAGTCCTCGGCGCCTGGGACTCGAGCCAATCCCGGCCGGAGACGGCCGCCGCCGGCCGCCAGTGTCGGCCAGACACTGCCGCACTGTCTCGTCGCCAAGCACCAGTTTCGACCGCAGGTGAGCCGCCCGGTCGGCCGGTACGTGGCGTCTCGTGGTGTGGCTGTTCTGCGGCCTTCACAAGGGAAAATCCAGCAGGCTATCTTGGATATGAGGAGAGGGCAAGTGGTCTTGAATAGCGGGTAAGTGCCCGGGTCGGATATACTATTTTTTAGGTGCAATGGATATTGGACTGCTTAGTTTATTCTTAGTTGCATAGTTCCATGCAAAACATAATTAAATGAGTGGTGTAATCCGTCACTCATTGTTTCGTGTTGAAAGGAGAGTCCATACAGCTTTATGTTGTCCGCGCACCTTGTGATGGTGCGCGGGCACCAGCCAGCCATCACTTTAAGACATAAACCAACACCCACGGCACATGATGCGTCGGTTGGCCGGATATCAGTGCTCGGACATAATGCCCACGGCACGTGATGCGTCGGCTGGCCGGATGTCAGTGCACGGACATTATACCCACGGCACGTGATGCGGCGGCCGGTCGGGGATCAGTGTTCTGCCATAATACCCACGGCACGTGATGCGGCGGCCGGTCGGGGATCAGTGTTCTGCCATAATACCCACGGCACGTGATGCGGCGGCCGGTCGGGGATCAGTGTTCTGCCATAATACCCACGGCACGTGATGCGGCGGCCGGTCGGGGATCAGTGTTCTGCCATAATACCCACGGCACGTGATGCGGCGGCCGGTCGGGGATCAGTGTTCTGCCATAATACCCACGGCACGTGATGCGGCGGCCGGTCGGGGATCAGTGTTCTGCCATAATACCCACGGCACGTGATGCGGCGGCCGGTCGGGGATCAGTGTTCTGACATAATACCCACGGCACGTGATGCGGCGGCTGACCAGTGCGAGGCGGCGACATACCTCGGTCTGACGTCATGCGTTGTTGCGATGTCGTCAGATTCTGAGGACGGCCGTCAGCCCACGACTGAAGTACCTGCGTCAGTACCGCGGCCCGAGCCGCGTGCGACAGCGGCCCGCACCCGGCTCCGTCAGCTCGTCACGCTCCATGTCACAGCGGCAGCCGCCCGAGCCGGAGCCGCAGCCCGAGCCGCAGCCGGAGCCCGACCAGTATGACGAGGACTACTTCGAGGATGATACAGACGAGGATGAGGAAACGGTGAGAGGCACGGCGGGAGACGTCAGAGGTTGCGAATAATCCCTGAAACTATTTGCCGTCCCAGCATACATCGACATAGTCCAAGGTAGCATGAACTATAGAAAATTCAAGTAAAATTGGCCTCTGATGTACGTTCGCCACCAAAACATGCACATTGTACCGCATATTAGACAACGATACAGCATCACGCGATTCCTCTCTTGGTACGTTACATGACTTTGTCCTTGGAAGAGTAACTTGGCATCGTGTCGTACTTCAAGGCCTTACGTTGTTTTTTCCATGACTTATGCTATGTGTATCTTCCTTACAAATGCGTCCAAGCATTCACAATTTAACATGAAGTTCATACGTTAGCATCGCATTTTGGGAACATCCTCTAGAAATATGTCCTCCTACCATATTGCTCCTGTCATTAACCATGTCAAAGGTCGTGGATAAGCGATGGTATGTGGCGAACGCGATTGTCCACCAACCACAGGTCGGCCAATGTCAGCAAGTTGAACTCGAATGGCGTGAGGACAGATCACTCGATCGTCCACATACCAATCTTACTCCCATGAAATGAACACTAGCTGAGCTGTTATTGTTTCCTCGCAGCTTGGTTTGCTCAGCTTCAATGTCACCTCCTGTCATGGATGTAGTATGACATTGTTGTCCCACATAAGCATGACCCGTGATCGCCGTCAAGGCAGGCTGCCAATAATCGCTCAAGCACTGTGAATAAGTAATCTTAAATGTTAATTCGAAGGCCACGGCTTCTTAATGCCGCTTCTCAAGTAGCTTCCACAACACAGTAGTTCCTGTAAAAGCTGTAGCCCTTCTTCGCCTTTTTTGGAACTCTTGGAAACGTGGCGCAAAACACTTCTCATTGGACCGAGACCAAATGGAGTGATGAGGGCGTCAATTTGGCATATAATTTAGCATCGGTAACACGCTTCAGCCCTACCAACAGAGGTGTGGCGTTTCATACGCTAAGAGGCCACTGGTCCCATCAATCATTTATTTGCTCCCTCCTCGACGATCAGATCGAACCTTAACCATTGGGCCAATGGGGGTACGCCGGATACAAATGGCTTTAAAGGTAGCTTTTGCAATGAAAATGGCATTCCACAAAAAAAGACACGAAGTGACACCCGTGGCTACTATCTTCTCAGAATGACAGCGGTTGCGTCGGCTGATTCTGACCACCTCCGGTAGGTGTCGGGCGCTTGGGTTCCGCCGCTCTCCATCTCGCCGGACTCGGGGCCGGGCGACAGCGGTCGGCAGCACGCCCCGCAGACCACCATCGGCAATCGGGCCGTCCGCGCCCTCAAAACCGACAGTGAGCGATGGGTGATAAACGACAACCGGCTTATTGTTCATCTATGCTGTCTGCTGTAGTCTGCTCATTCTACCCAGACCACTGTCAAGCCTCCCTTCAGCTTAACCGTGCTGACGATGCTAACCGTGCTGCTAACCGTGCTGCTAACCGTGCTGACCAGGATTATGCTACGTCTTGTGCAGTATTCCACTGCTTTGTTCAACATATTTGCATGTTATATTGAGTAGTACCACGGTATTTTTCGCTGTGTTGCGTCCAGGGGCGGAGCCATGAATTTCTTAAGGGAGGTTCGACCCCAACAATTATATTCTATCGAGATCGCTTACGGCACGCGAATGGCGCCGAAAATAGGAGGTTTGAAGTGGTGCAAATCCCAAAATTTATTGTTTCATCTAGTGCACTTTGTTCGTAAAAGGAGAGGCGCCCTCTCTCCTTCGCTGTCCTATTTGTTTCACCAACAGGTTTAAGCAAGTTTGGAGTGACAACCTAATGCCATAGAAGTCCAGCATGTTGTATGAAAGTTGCAGCCCTGGGCCGTGGTGGTGAGATATTGTGGCTGGTTGTGGTGTGCGTTGCCATGACACGTTCAGCACCGCCCTGCATGTCACCTTGTATGAAGCTGTGTTATGTCGTGTCGCGCTGTGAGGTACTTTGTGATGTCCTGTGTGGTGGGAAGTTTTGCAACGTTGCGTGATGTTCCAGGTGGGACTGTGTCGTGCTGCATGGTGCTGCGTTGTGCCGTGTGACGTGGTGTATGCTTTTGTGATGGGTTGTCTGATACACTGATGGAAGCAATTAGTGCCCCCGTTATTTGAAGCAGTCCCTTATGTAAGGAAGTTGATTAAAGAAGGATCTCAGAGCGCTTATAGGAGAGTTATATGCCGTATATGACGCATAACTATCCTAGAAGCGCTCTGGGAACCAAATAATCTACTTCATTAGAGAAGAGAGTGCTTCAAGTAACCGGGTACTAATTATCTTTATCAGTGTACGGCGTCATGTATTTTTGGGTGATGTGTCATTTGTGTGCGATGTAGTGGCATGCTGAATTATGTCCTGTTGTGCGATGCTATGACGCATGGTATTATGCTACGTGCTACTATGCTGTTTAATGTGGTGCGATGCTGAGTGACATTGTGTTCTCTCTTGTTCTATGTTGCGTAGCATCTCGGAATGCGTTGCCGTGTTATGTGATGTTGTGTTGCGTGACAATGTCTCATGTTGTGTGGTATTGCGCCGTGTTGCTTGGTGTTATGTGACACCATGTGGTGTACCCTGATACGTGCCACTATGCTCTGAACTATGGCGTATCAACTTCCCGTCGCATTCGCCGCAGACCGGGCACCCAGCAAGGACAGCGCCTACAACGGCGGCTTCAGCTCGTGCAGCCGTGGCCCCACTCCCGAGGAGGCTGACGTCATCACCGCTCTGCAGACCGCACCCAACTTCCGTAACCAGCCAACGGCGGCGCCACCGACGCTGGGCACCTCAGCTAACAAGACCACTTTCAGGTGATTTTCGTTGATTCTGTGTCGCGCCGAAAGCGCTTCGTTGCAGTTGGGTAAAATCGTAGTGAACTGAAATGAAACGCCGAGTGCATCAATATCTCAATGTATTGATGTATGTATTTTATTTATGCGTTCGTGTATTTATATATTTATTGATTACACCGCCGTCTCACTGACTGTACCGGAGAAACCCTAAATGACGACAAGATGCAGGCAGGCTTAGCACCAAGAAAACAAGCTCTATCAAGGTGGACTTCTTAGGGTGTGGTATCTGCATTGGGGACTTTTGGTTCATCTTGTCCTCAAATATCTACAAGTATGCATTCAATTTTAAAAGACTACTAATGGGGGTTTGTTGCCGTCCTTAATCCACCCGGGCCCTTGGCGCGAACTCATGAATAAGGCTAGCCTAAACGTGCAGGTACGTGAAAAATGTTCCCGAGGTAATTTTCTATCTGAGGTCATTCCGCGTTAAATCAGTGAAAACAATTATGTACTTCACCTCCTTTGACTTCAATGTTCATTTAAATTTAATAGAAAACTGGGCAACTATAATGGAAATGAAAATGCATCCGTTGTGAAATTACATTCGATTCAAGCTGTCGTATCGGTGACCCAAGGTGGCCTTTCAATAACCTGCAACGGTGACCTCGAAGGGTGTTCAGCGCCAAAGCTTCGCGTCCACCAATATTTCACAGTGACCGATAAACCTCACAAATGTTATCAAAATCTAAAGTAGCCAGGCCCAGAAGTGCCCAACGTTTATGGATCTCACGTGGAACGATCATTCAATGACCTTGGTCGATATAAGCATTTCAGAAAAGATCTGGACACAGCCAGGCTGAAGGCTCTTTGGTGCCCATGCCGTTGCCTAGTCATAATGGCCTTGTGCTATCATGATCCTCGTGCAGTTTGAACGTCAAGCTCCTTTCTTATTTCGCTGCGTGTGAGTAAGCAGGCGGCGACTTTTGCGCCGGCAGACTCAACGATGAACAGGTGTACGTGCAGTTTTTGAATGAAGTTACATCCGACATCTTAGCTCGGGGAATCTTCACCAACCGGATCCTCAAGCAAGTGATGGCCGCCCACTTGGAGCGGCACCGGGGGGTGCTGGATGTGGTAAGTGGGCGGTCGCATCAGTCCGATGTGACGTGCTGGTGTGGTTGACGGGGGGGGGGCTGTTGGATGTGGTGAGTGGGCGGTCGCATCAGTCCGATGTGACGTGCTGGTGTGGTTGACGGGGGGGCTGTTGGATGTGGTGAGTGGGCGGTCGCATCAGTCCGATGTGACGTGCTGGTGTGGTTGACGGAGGGGGCTGTTGGATGTGGTAAGTGGGCGGTCGCATCAGTCCGATGTGACGTGCTGGTGTGGTTGACGGAGGGGGCTGTTGGATGTGGTAAGTGGGCGGTCGCATCAGTCCGATGTGGCGTGCTGGTGTGGTTGACGGGGGCTGTTGGATGTGGTAAGTGGGCGGTCGCATCAGTCCGATGTGACGTGCTGGTGTGGTTGACGGAGGGGGCTGTTGGATGTGGTAAGTGGGCGGTCGCATCAGTCCGATGTGACGTGCTGGTGTGGTTGACGGAGGGGGCTGTTGGATGTGGTAAGTGGGCGGTCGCATCAGTCCGATGTGGCGTGCTGGTGTGGTTGACGGAGGGGGGCTGTTGGATGTGGTAAGTGGGCGGTCGCATCAGTCCGATGTGACGTGCTGGTGTGGTTGACGGAGGGGGGCTGTTGGATGTGGTAAGTGGGCGGTCGCATCAGTCCGATGTGACGTGCTGGTGTGGTTGACGGAGGGGGGCTGTTGGATGTGGTAAGTGGGCGGTCGCATCAGTCCGATGTGACGTGCTGGTGTGGTTGACGGGGGGCTGTTGGATGTGGTAAGTGGGCGGTCGCATCAGTCCGATGTGACGTGCTGGTGTGGTTGACGGGGGGCTGTTGGATGTGGTGAGTGGGCGGTCGCATCAGTCCGATGTGACGTGCTGGTGTGGTTGACGGAGGGGGGGCTGTTGGATGTGGTAAGTGGGCGGTCGCATCAGTCCGATGTGTGGTATTGGCGTGGTTGGCTCACTTGTTGGAATCGGCAACACTATGTGGCTACAAATAAGGATGCATTCCAGTGTCAGTTTTGCGAAATTGGCAGTGGATTTTCGAAAGATTATAACGGTTGACCGTTTTCACGATGACAAATATAAATGATTTGTCTAAATGATATCATGTAAACATGGTGTATGTATGTATGTATGTATGTATGTATGTGTGTGTGTGTGTGTGTCATGTGTGTACGTAATTGTATGTGTGCGTGTGAAAGTTCAACTAGAAGGCAGCATGCACCCCGCAATTCAATGTCCATAGGGAGCGGCAACTATTTCCTTGCCTGTAAATGTGACATTTGTGATATACCTCTGAAGATTTTACAACGGAATTGATATGTCGCATAAAGACCACATATAACTGAATCGTCGGGTCGCAAGGACAAGTATTTCGACCTCCTCATGGATGCTGGATGTTGTGGAGGGGGAGGGACATCAATATATAGTCCTTCTCTGTTCGCCAGGAAAGGATGCAGTCAGAGCTGGGACGACTCCGAGAGGAGCTCGGAATTCCAGCTGAGGATGGCAAGGACGAGGCCGAGTACGGGTACGGGTCCAGCGGCGAGCTGGCTTTAACCTCTGCCACGGCACCCTGTCCCAGCTCGAGCTCGAGCATCGGTCACACCTTAGTGGCCAGTTCCGACATCATTACCGGCCGCTCCACCACCTCCACGCCCGCCCTTTCCGTCCCCGCCTTCGTCGACTCTATTCTGTTCCCGAGCGGCGGGGAGCTGCAGCTGGAGTGGGCGGCGGCGGCGGCGGCGCGTCTGCCGCACGATCGCGTCGACGGCAAGGACGGCGCGGACGCAGCGCCGCCTGGCGGGCCGACGGTGGCGCCGTCTGGAGAGCGGTCGGCCGCGCCGCCTGCCGAAATGTCCGAGAACGTGGCTCGCCTGCTCGGCAGTCTCAGCCTGGATGAAAGCATCACCCGTACAATTATGCGCTGCTACGGCGAGGCGGCCGCCGTCGACGACGACGAGTCGATCACGTCAGACGAACTGCACGCCTGCCTCGCCGGTGACGTCACCCCACCGAGTGTCACGTGACCCGGCCGGCGACGTCACGCCGCGATGCGTGACCGAGGCGCGTCGCACGACTTTTCGGCGGGAGGAAAATCGGGCCGGTCGCACGTCTCCTTTGCTGAGCCACAGCGCGATTGCTGACATCGTTCTACGTATTGTTCTAACGTGACAGCTAGTGCTGCCAGACGGTGATCTCGACCAGTATTCTGTACCGGAAACTGGGGACCAATTATGCGGGCGATCGGCGGCAGCCCCATGGGAGCGCACCGTCACCTGTTCTGTACAAATGCGTGTTCAACGACTGCATGGCCCGTGGTCCGTTAGCACTTGTTGAAGCTTGTGTGGAAGAAGCTGGAGTAGCTCAATGCCGTCCACTATATGGAAGTCGTCTGCACCGTGACGTGGAGGGCGGGCGAGGAATTGAACACGCCGAATGCGTTGGTGTGCAGTAGTATTTATACATCGTGACATTTGTGCCGCTTGGTTGACGTCACAAAAGTCCAGGCACAGTGAAACTAAACCGTCGACCGCTGCACGAAGAGTACGAGGCGCACACTGATGCAACTAAGGGCGCACCATAGGTTCCCTAAATTGACGAAGCGGAACATAATGTGTGATAAAAATATTAAACGCGCGATAAAGAGAACATTATTAAAATAGCGGATGAACCTTAACCGTCGCATAATTGAGTCATTAATCTGTAAAAGTGGTACGTTTTTAGTAGACTGGGAGTATCTTGTTCACTCCGAAAGGATTTGGACCATACAAACTGGGGAGCGAATCTGGAGGTCCGCCAATGCGCATGTATGCAATTTCAAACACTTTGCAATATAAATTAATGGACATGGACATTGGACAACCAGCTAAGACGTCACGTAGCACAAGGTAACAGCTTTTCAAGGATGGCTTTGAGATCAAACAGAGGTGCAGCTGCTTTCGTTGTCGATGCATATTAACACTGTTCCACGACATTTTCCATTTTGGAAGTAGTTCAGCTCCAGCTTTTAGAACGGATGCTGAACAAACGCTATGGATTCGTTCTAATCTGTATTCACACAGCCAACACAGGCTCAGAAAAATCCAGCGCGTAGGAACAATTTGCGTTAAATACAATGCAAAACGCCAGCCTTGAGCATACGAATACCCACCGTTTCAAACTTTAATCAACAAACGCAATCTAAGCGTTTCGTCGTTCGACTGTTTGTACTCCTCATAAAGTGCCTTTGTCTAGTGAGGACCTGCTTATTTGACAAACAAAAACAAAACTGAAGTCAAAGACCTCTGCGTACTAAGAATGCAGGCACCACCAGTTATAACTATTCAGTACTGAGATTAAAACAAACAAAAACACCTACAAAACTCGACTCACTGCCTAGCCGTATCAAAACGCGCTCTTTGGAAGTACAAAAGTACAAACAACGCAACCAGCCCGCATGACTAGAAAGACGGTTGGCACACGCGAAGGCACGGTTGGCACAGGCGTTCAGGCGGCTGGAGGCTGGCGCATCCCCCACGCCAGCTTGATTACGCAGCGACTAGAGCCGGGTCGACACACGCGGCTCGGGTCAGGAGGTTAGGGCTGGACAGACCGGTACACACATGGAAGACAGGGCCGCGGTGTGAGGAAGCTACTTCTTGAGCAGTGCGGCGAGCTCGCGCATGCGGTGCGTACGGCACACTTTCTCGCCGTCGGCCGCCTTCACCGTCTGACGCGCCGAGTCGCTCGCCTTGACCAGCGCCACCAGAAAACCCTCGAACGCCTTGATGACGCCGTCGTCGGCGTAGCCGAACCTGACGCGGCCGAACATGGTGACGATCTCCGCCAGCCAGCCGCTGTCCAGCACGAACTCCACCAGCCAGTCGACCTCGGCCGCCAGCTGCGACAGCACCTGCAGGCCGAGGAACCACAGCTCCTTCAGGTCGTCCCAGCAGCCGCGGTAGCGGGTAGCCACCACCACCGCCTGCTGGTCGACCGAGTCCTCCACGTTGTGCGCGTCCCACAGGAAGCGCACGGCCGCCTGCGCGAACCGCACCAGCTCGGAGTGGTGGGCGCGCGCCGCCGCCGAGTGCCGGTGCAGCAGCAGCAGGCCCAGCACGGTCAGGTTGCTGCGCAGCACCAGGTGCGAGCCGTCGACGCGGCCCAGCTGCTGCACCACGAACCGCTGCAGGCCGAGGAACAGCGAGCTGTTGGCCACGCGCTCCGACTCCATCACGGTGATGTTCATCAGGCACGAGCAGACGGTGGTGACCGCCTGCACCGGCTCGGACGCCGGCTCGTCCAGCTGGCCCGGCGGCCGCGGCTGAGACAGCTCGGCTGTTGCCAGCTCCCATCTGGGGGCGCACCGGCCCCAGGTCAGGTCACAGCAGTCGCCGGCCACGCTACACAGCCACGTGTGCTTGTGATTGTTTGTATATTTATTTGTCATACCATAGCGCCCACAAATACGATGGATAATCGTGCGATCGACAAAAGATTCAGACCGGCCTCAATGTACGTGCCTATTTCATTGTAGGAGAAATCACACAAGTCGGAGTCATGTCACAGGAGTTACTGGTTCAGGTCATGCGAGTCACGGGTGCGCGTTACCAAGGTACGGGGTCAGATCCTACAGGCTGCGGTGATACTGCAGCAGGACGGAGTGGGCCGCACCAGGCCTAACTCAGGTGACCAGGCTGCGGCTGTCACATTCACATACCATGTCCATGCAGTTTACATGACATGACCCATGTTGACAACCATTTCAGATGTTCAGTGCTATCCCACATTTTTATCCCACTCATCTGTTTCCAACCGCGTCTCATCGCGGTTTGACTCATCTGTCCCATCCAGTCAGTGTTAAAATAATGGTTTTTCGTTAGGTGTGAGATGTCGAAACGAGTAAAGTAGGATGTCGAAATTCGCCATTGAAACGATGTCGCTTAACGTGACTTATAAGTTCTTTAAACACAATTTTGATCCAACAACGTACTAGTGAACGTGAACTCAACGTGCCTTTTTCTTTGTTTAGGTAACAAACTTTGGGACAACTATTTTAGCATTAAAGATTCAAAATACCTATCCTCATCAAGTGATATTGTATTACAGACCACATCTTTCATCTTACGTGGAATTGCGCTAAGAGATGTTCGTGCATTATAAAGACTCATCACGAAATAAAGACTCATCACATATAAAGACTCATCACGAAACACGATGTCGATACTTCGTTTGGAGGGATGTCGATTCAGTGTTCAGAAAGTGGTATATTCCACCATATTTCACGAATAATTTATAACTGCATCCAGTCATGCTTCCAACCTGTGTTTGCTAACCCATATACAGCGTGCACTCTGCCGCCTGCATCACTCAAACAGTCCCTTCCCATCAGCAGCACAGCAATTATCACCAACCTGTTACAAAAGTAATATTCCTCCGCGACATGCCCAGCTGCAACAGTAGTCCCCATGTTCCCTGTCCATCACCATCCCCATTGCGGCGATGGAGTAAAAGATGTCTCCACCTCCTCCGTCCCCGCCGGTGGCGCACCCACCTGTAGTAGAAGTACTGGATGAGCGTCTCGTCGGTGTCCAGCATGAGCAGCACGTATCTGGCGCGGTCGTCGGCCGTCAGGTGACACAGCGCCGGCAGCAGCAGTCGGAACAGGTCGGGCACCTCGGCCGCCGCCGCCGCCGCCGACTGCTGCCGGCGCATTTCGAACGTCTGGCCGCACATGCGCAGCAGAAACGGCGCCAGGTGCAGCACCTCGTCCGGGTACGACGTCTCCTGCGGCAGTGGGTGGGGTGGAGATGTGGGAGCGTATCAGAAGTCTCCTGCGACAGCGGATGGGGTGGAGATGTGGGAGCGTATCAGAAGTCTCCTGCGGCAGCGGGTGGGGTGGAGATGTGGGAGCGCATCAAATGTCTCCCGCGGCAGCGGGTGGGGTGGAGATGTGGGAGCGCATCAAATGTCTCCCGCGGCAGCGGGTGGGGTGGAGATGTGGGAGCGCATCAAATGTCTCCCGCGGCAGCGGGTGGGGTGGAGATGTGGGAGCGCATCAAATGTCTCCCGCGGCAGCGCACTGAAACGGGGTTGGTCGCGGGGGTTGTTGTTGTTATTTGGGTTTAAAGGGCGCATCGACTGCAATGGTCATATAGCGCCCATAACAAGTTTATTGATAAAACCAGAAGTAAAATCGTGACAAAACAGTGTCATGCTGAGGTGTAATGCCCCGCATACTGTCTCAGTTAAAACACTTCTTCGCAGTCAGCCGTTTAGAGATATGGTATGGTGCCTTCACAGGTGTTACGGTCAGGACGGTCGTCTATCCCACACGTCTCGGCTTACAGGTGGGTGCCTCATCACGGGCGACTCAGCGCGGGGACGGGACCTGGGACTCGCTTCGGTCGGTGGTGAAATAGGCATCCGCTTTCGGCTGGTAGGTGGTGTAAGTGGCTGGCCTGTGAATGGGGCAGTTGGAGGTGGACCCATTATTTCTCCAGAGGGGCCAAGTGGTGCGCGCGGTACCGACGGTGAGCGTTCTCGCACGCCGAGCCTCGCAGCCATGGAACATTTTCGCACTGCGACTTTCCCACCGATGTTTGATGCCACACTTGTAGATCGTTCTGCTCTACCTCGCGCTGTCAGGTCCGGAGCTCCACTTCGCACAGGAATTCTCAGTGACGGCAATGAGCTGGTCGATCGGAGAGGTAAGAGAGTCGATGGGGGTGGTACATTAGGGAATTCTGCGGGAGTTGTTTGAGTGGATGCCACCATGATCGGTTCAGTCACCGGAGTTGCGGTAGCGTCAGTTTGGCAGGCGATCGTGCGCTGCTCAGGAGGACGTTGTTTTGGGGAACTGAACGAAGTTTCTGTCTGCACAACAGCAGGGCAAGCCGGTAAGACGTAGTCGGCTGCAACTCCAGTTACTGCCGCCGGGATTTCATCTTCTGAGTTTACCTGGATTATTGCCAGACCACATTCCTTTAGCAGGCCAATCAATTGGCGGGCTGTCATCTTATCCAGAGCATCGCGTCCAGGAGGATCACAGCTCCGTGGTGCAGGTGAAGTAGGTGGCATGTCTGTTCGCTCCTGGGATGACTCGGGTTGAAGGGGATGGGTGGAGCTGGCCACCACGGCCGCATAAGAGCGAGGTGTAGTGGCCGTCTTGGTCATTTCCCGAGCTTCTCGGAATGACACGCCCCTGTCACACTTCAATCTTATAATACTCTGCTCCCGTTTGAAAACCGGGCAGACTCGGTCACGAGCAGAATGATCGTCCTTGCAGTTTGGACAGCATAAGGTTTCCGATGTGCAAGCGTCCACAGAATGATCCGAGGAGGCACATCGCAGACACCTCGGCTTTGATCGACAGTGGCGGCTGGTGTGTCCGTACCTGTGACAGGCGAAACATCTCATCGGGATTGGTCGATAAACGCGGACTCTGACCCTAACATGCCCGATTCTCACATGGGTAGGTTGTGTTTGGGAGTTACAGGTAAGTACAATGTTGTCTGTGTCGTGTGAAACACCGTCCCTTTTCGTTTTCAGTCTTCGAGCCTCCAGGACACCGAAAGCCGCAAGACCGCGCACAATTTCTTCACATGTCACACCTTGTAGGTCATGGCAAGTGATGACACCTCTGGAACAGTTTTTAGAGTGGTGAGTTTTCACATTGAGGGGCACTGTCCTTTGTACGCGTCTACCATCGATGGTGTACGTAAACGTAAAGAGTGTGGCTTTTAACGCCCGCCTAGCTTCCTCCGGATCCGAAAATTCAGCTTCGATGCCACCATCACCCAATTTGTCGCACCGTACCACTGTACCGAATCGCTCGGTGCCCTCACACCGTTGGAAAGGGCTGAGGTCGGACAGTCTGAGCTCTGAACTCGACAGGATCAAGACAGTTGGGTCGACGAACTCGGGCTCTACTTCGGTTTCACGCTCAGGTGTCTTGTCAGGTCGCATCGCCCCGACGGGACGAGAATCCATAGAAGGGCAATCCGAGACAGCGTCTAAAACTGGCCTCACGGAGGCGCGGGACTGGGATGTGGAAGACTGGAACGACGAATCGTCCGAGTCCAGACTAGGGCGAGGGTATAGTGGTGTGTCAGGAGAATCCATGGAAGTGTATTGGTTTCAACTCCTCGGGCGCCCCACCACGTAGGGGCCCTACTGGGGGGACGCCTGGGTCCCGCGGACGGGAGGACGCCAGGCGTCCGAGGAGCTATATGGGGCAGGCGGCGCCTTCGCCCGGCCGGGAGAGAGAGACTCACCACCCCGACCGGGATCCAGCACCGCCCACCCCTTGACCCCAGCCGGCCGGGCCGGCAGACACTGGGGAGAACCCCAGGTCCCCGGCCCGAGGCGACCGGCCACTTGGCCCGCGTGAGGCCCCACGGGCCCGCCCGCCCCTCCGGGATATCGGGACCAAAGAGGTGTGTTGGTCCCCCGTCACAACTAGCACCGTGCGACGGGGACCTCAACCTCCAGGACTCCGTCAACCCCGGGGGGCGGGCCGAGGGGGCGCGGCTACCCCGATAAAACGGAGCTGGTGGGCAGGACAGGGGAAGTTGTCCTACCTGCTCTTAGTGGGGAGAGTTGGTGTTGCAGGGCCAGGTGAAGGACATGGACGTTGAGATGAGATGGGCATTGGAATGGGAGCGTATGGATGGAAGGACGAGTGAGGCTGTGGTAACCCGAGAGAGCGCCATTTCTCTAGCCAGCCGAGCAACGAGGCTGACCCCACTGCGGGGGGTCGCGGGGTGGGGATGGGGTGGAGATATGGGAGCGTATCAGACGTCTCCTGCGGCTGCCAGACCGGGTTTGGGGCAGTCCAGAGAGGAATGCATGTCTGCATCAGACTCTTCGTGTCAGAGTATACAGTTGTGCTGAAACGCAACATCAGAATGCAGAATTTGCAATGCGTATACACTGCCAAATTAAATTAAAGTGCATAAGCTGACATGCCACCCTTAGTCACACTGCCTGAAATCACACAAGTTAAATCACTTTTTACGGCAGTAAAATGAGTGAATTATTATTTCAAACATTTTTGTTTGCTGAAGGATCCAGATAAGCATTGTCTTTCTATATACTGAACCACGGTAGAGTCGAGCAGTGTGAGGGCACGTCAGAACTACCAAAAATACTATTATTCTAAGCATTGCTGTGAGTACTGAAGGATCCCGAGAAGCACCGTCTTGCTATATAATGAGCCATGGTAGAGTCGAGCAGTGTGAGGGCACTTCAGAACTACTGTGAACTACTGAGAGTCAAAGGCCGGACCTGGGGTAAGTCATGAGCAGATTCGAGCAGTGTGATAGTGCCCCAGAGTGGAGATGGGCATTGTGGAGGTACTCGAAGATGAAATCAAAGATGACGAATCAGCGTACAAAAACGATGTCATTGAAAAATGGCGGACGTTGGAATAATGGTTCCATTCCATCTTCCGAACACCATGACAACTTTCTGGCCCCCATCTCTGTGATGAAATGCATAAACCTCAGAGAAATTAAATACATTAAGTAGAAACCGGTGGACTGAACTTCCCCTGCAAACGAAGTGAGCATGACGTGACCATACTACACCACACATCTCAGTTAACGAGCAGGTCAACACCACAGCACCGACTCAGTGAGCGCTCCCTCACATCCAGACACCCGCACACTGGAGCAAAAGCTGCGTCTCCATAGCCTGACATCTGAAGTTCCCAACTGAGGCGCCAGCGACGGTCAAGCGGGCCCAGCGACAGCGTCGGCTGTCACTCACCTCGGCCAGCCAGGCCAGCACGATCCGGATACAGCTGTAGACGAACATGGTCTGGTGTCGCGTCAGCTCCAGGGCGTCGTCCTTCATCACCTGGGTCAGGAAGCTGATGACGGCCGTGCACGCGCCACGCATGGCCACGATGAGCTGAAACGAAGGATCTTACGTCAGACGAGGAGGTACGGGGAGGGCACCCACGGAGGGGATCCGATAAGCTGAAATGAAGCGTCTTACGTCAGACGAGGAGGTACGGGAGGGACATCAGGGGATCCGAAGAGGGTACTTGGGAGCATAGTTACGATCAGTCGAAAAAGAGGAACGCTCCGTCCGATGGAAAGGTTCCGGGGGAGGTCCGACGACGATGTGCAGGGCGGAGGACGGGGAGACGGTCCCAAGAAGAGGTCCGGCGCCGAGGTACAGGGAGGAGATCTCCGGAACGGGAAGATGGTTCCAGGAGGTCCGGGAACGAGGCACAGGGAGGATGTTTCCCGAGGACGGGGAGACTGTCCCAGGAAGAGGTCCGGCGACGAGGTACAGGGAGGAGATCTCCGGAACGGGGAGACGGTTCCAGGAGGTCCCGGAAAGAGGCACCTCTTCCGGTGCCTCTTTCCGGATGGGAGAGTACAAGGATGGGAAGGCGACACCGGGAGAAGATAACCTCGTTATGTCAGACGGGAGAAGGTCGGAGCGGGTCTAGTCGGACACATAGCCACGATCAGCTGAAGTAGAGGCATCGTCCTTCTCAGAGCCGACTCAACGAAGAATAGTGCGGTCAGGTCAAGTAGTACGGTCAGGACCAGGACGGAAAAACAGCATTGCCCCGATTTTTTTCCATCCAGGCCATGACACTCATTTGTCTTCCCAAGATTAAATGGTGCTGCTCGAAACGGCTGTAAACTTGTTGCTCTTTCATAAAATATCAGAAACTCACTGGAAAATACAAAAAAGGAATTCCTGATGCTACAGTTAAAATTGCTCTCCGAATCTAACTCCACGAACCTAATTCCTTCAAATCGTTCACTCCAAACCCAAGGTTCCAAAAACATAAATTCAGTCGCGATCAGGACGAAATGGCTGAGTGCAGAACAGACGGACGGGACGGAATGGCTGAGTGCAGAACAGACGGACGGGACGGAATGGCGGAGTACAGAACAGACGGACGGGACGGAATGGCGGAGTACAGAACAGACGGACGGGACGGAATGGCGGAGCACAGAACAGACGGACGGGACGGAATGGCGGAGTACAGAACAGACGGACGGGACGGAATGGCGGAGAACAGAACAGACGGACGGGACGGAATGGTGGAGAACAGAACGGCGGCGTGGTTCGCACACGACGCAACACTCCACGATGGGCTTGGCAGAAGACTGTTAGCGGGACCGGACTTAAGAGGCGGGCTCGGCACAGTGCCCGCACATTGCAGCCATTAACCGATTCCCAAAAGGAGGGAGTTTTAGACAGCAGACACCCACCACAGAGGGACATGCAGCCGATGAAGCCGGCCGGCCTTACCGACGCCGCCATATGTATCCAGGCCAATTACGACTACGCCGGAAACAACCACAGCCCAGCAAATGCGCACTAACGTCCGCATGCCAAAATGCGGCGTTTGTGAGTGATCTGAGTGCTGCGAATGGACCTTGTCCACGCACAGCAGTTCGGCCGGGTAATTACTTCCTCTGTACAAAGAAGTCGGCAGCCCAAACAACCCACCAAGACGCATGTCTCGGCGGCGTTGTGACAAGGACAGCAAAACAATGGGGCACATGATGCCAAACAGGCACCAATCACGCCAACACCACGTATGACAGCCGACTATGTACCACATCTTAGGACGCCCAACAATGCGAACTGTCCGAGTCACCACGTCCACGAGCCCAGCCAAGCAGACGGCCACACCCAGGGCTGGATTTGTTCTTTGCAGTGCTGGATGTGGAGAGGAAAATTGTTGGGTAATCAAATATGGAGAGGATATTTTTATTCAAACCCGTGACATAAGAAGTCAATCACAGTTTGCACTTTCCAGTGAATCTTGAGAACTTGATCATAAAGCAGTTGGTTGTCAAACAGCACCATTCAACCTGCAAATGAGAAAAACGAGACAATAATTTTCTGGAGACGATAATGTTCTGGATGAAACTTCGCAGTCTGTTTTTTTCCAACCCCGGCAAGACCTCAACAGCCGGCACCACTACAGCAGCTGACCTGACCCGAGCCCCATCAGTTGACCGGACCTGACCAACACAACTCCGACCCCGGCACCTGCCTGCTGCCGCTGCTTGGCGTCGAACTCCATGGGCGTGTCGCTGATGAGCATCTCGAACATGCGCTCCAGCACGGTGAAGGAGGCGGTGAGCAGATCCGCGGCCCTCACCGCCTGAGCCAGCGTCCGGTCCTCGAGCCCCATTCGAATCTGAGGGGGGAGGGGTGATGGACGGTCAGACGGCGCTCAGTGTCACTGTCCCGCAGAGGAGAGGGCATGGGGTGGTCAGACGGAGCTCTGTGTCACTGTCCTGCAGAGGAGAGGGCATGGGTGGTCAGACGGAGCTCAGTGTCACTGTCCCGCAGCAGAGAGGGCATGGGTGGTCAGACGGAGCTCAGTGTCACTGTCCCGCAGAGGAGAGGGCATGGGTGGTCAGACGGCGCTCAGTGTCACTGTCCCGCAGAGGAGAGAGCATGGGGTGGTCAGACGGAGCTCAGTGTCACTGTCCCGCAGAGAAGAGGGCATGGGGTGGTCAGACGGCGCTCAGTGTCACTGTCCCGCAGAGGAGAGGGCATGGGGTGGTCAGATGGAGCTCAGTGTCACTGTCCTGCAGAGGAGAGGGCATGGGTGGTCAGACGGAGCTCAGTATCACTGTCCCGCAGCGGAGAGGGCATGGGTGGTCAGACGCAGCTCAGTGTCACTGTCCTGCAGAGGAGAGGGCATGGGTGGTCAGACGGAGCTCAGTGTCACTGTCCCGCAGCGGAGAGGGCATGGGTGGTCAGACGGAGCTCAGTATCACTGTCCCGCAGAGGAGAGGGCATGGGGTGGTCAGACGGAGCTCAGTATCACTGTCCCGCAGAGGAGAGGGCATGGGGTGGTCAGATGGAGCTCAGTGTCACTGTCCTGCAGAGGAGAGGGCATGGGTGGTCAGACGGAGCTCAGTGTCACTGTCCCGCAGAGGAGAGGGCATGGGTGGTCAGACGCAGCTCAGTATCACTGTCCCGCAGAGGAGAGGGCATGGGGTGGTCAGATGGAGCTCAGTGTCACTGTCCCGCAGAGGAGAGAGCATGGGGTGGTCAGACGGCGCTCAGTGTCACTGTCCCGCAGAGGAGAGGGCATGGGTGGTCAGACGCAGCTCAGTGTCACTGTCCTGCAGAGGAGAGGGCATGGGTGGTCAGACGGAGCTCAGTGTCACTGTCCCGCAGAGGAGAGGGCATGGGTGGTCAGACGGACCTGTGTTACTGTCCCGCAGAGGAGAGGGCATGGGGTGGTCATACAGAGCTCAGTCTCACTGTCCTGCAGAGGAGAGGGCATGGGGTGGTCAGATGGAGCTCAGTGTCACTGTCCCGCAGAGGAGAGGGCATGGGGTGGCCAGACGGAGCTCAGTGAGAACTGTCCCCCAGGGGGCATGGGGATCAGACGAAGCTCCAGTGAGGAACCCCCCCCCCGTCAGAGGGGAGGGAAGCATACAGTCGGTCACGACCGGTTGGAGATTCAATAGTGGATCGGACAGAATATACGCATGCATTACACGTACAATTTGTTGGTTGAGCCTAAATCGAGACCATTTTTTTATTGAATCGACTTCTGCCGAAACGACAGCAAACGGAACACAAACTCGGCTTGACGCTGGCTTCAGCTCAGTTGATTATTGCCAGCGGAAATGCGTTGCAGGGACATTACCTATCCTGAAATAGACCCTCCGATGGGGCGAAAAATCCTGGTACCTTCGATCACTGGGGAACTTGTTTGTTTGTCGGACGCAAACCGAAATCGACACAACCACAAGTTGTCAAACTAAAGCCGCGAGGAACGGGGATGAAATGATTAATACGACGCTACAGAGTCACGTGTGCGGACAATTTTACCAAGTAAGCGTGCTGTTCGTGTGCGATTGTGCCCATCGTACCCAGCAGCAAAGTCAAGGTAACCTACCAGCGCACGCACATTGCACATCCGACGTTTTGTTTGTTCAAGTGTCGATGCCAAAAGGCTCTTACATACACGGCTGAGACAAATGTTGGCTGGCCCGCGCACGCCTTCCGTGGAGTGAAGGAGCCTCACGGTGACCGACGAAGCAACGCCGTGTCCCACCTACCTGACTAACCGGGGGCAACAGTCTGAGCACCACCAGCAGCACAAGTGTTCCAGCTTTGCAACATGACATAACAAGCTTGTGCCGGATTGGCATAACGGATAATGCCACGCTGGCAGCAACTCTTTCAGTCCTACGTCGCTACGCTGGCAAATGTGTACATTTCCAGCAACTCAACCCGCTGTCCCGCCCATATTTCCCCTCACCTACACTAACTCAACCCCGCTGTCCCGCCCATATTTCCCCCTCACCTACACAAACTCAACCCCGCTGTCCCGCCCATATTTCCCCTCACCTACACCAACTCAACCCCGCTGTCCCGCCCATATTTCCCCTCACCTACACCAACTCAACCCGCACGCGTCACTCGCCACTCGCCTCGATGCAGAAGAGGTTGGTGTAAACCATGACGAGCTGGCGCTGTCTGTCGGGCTCCAGCGCCTGGTGGCGGACGCCGAGCGCCTCCACCATGCCGGCGGCCAGCAGCAGCACCAGCCGGCGCTGTTTGGCCGCCAGCCGAGCGGTGAGCAGGCCGGACAGCGCCTCGGTCAGCGGCCGCCGCCACTGGTCCGGCTCGCTGGCCGGCAGCGGCGTCGGCGCCGACAACAGCGCCGTGCGCATGTCGGCGCACAGCGCCAGCTTGGCGTCCAGCTCGTCCTCCAGCTGGAAGTCCATGACGAGCGACGCCATCAGCCGGTGGAAGAGCGCCGACTGGCCGGCCCAGACGGCGGCGCGCTCGTCGGCCAGCAGGCGGCGCAGCAGGCGCCAGGCCGCCTCCTGGCCGCAGCGCGTCTCGGCCACCACGTCGACGAGCAGCGCGACGGCGGCGGGCGCCAGCAGCGCGCCGCGGCCGGCCGCGTGCGCCGCCGCCGCCTCCAGACACTGGTAGCCGTCGGAGACCAGCACCAACTGCTCCTCGTCGTCGCTGGCGGCGGCTATCGCGTCGCACACCAGCGGCACGGCCTCGGCCATCCGCGCGTCGCCGCTCACCGCCTCGTCCTGTCGACATCGGCCGGTCAGGTGGGTCAGCGGCAGGTCAGGTGGGTCAGCGGCAGGTCAGGTGGGTTAGCGGCAGGTCAGGTGGGTCAGCGGCAGGTCAGGTGGGTCAGCGGCAGGTCAGGTGGGTCAGCGGCAGGTCAGGTGGGTCAGCGGCAGGTCAGGTGGGTCAGCGGCAGGTCAGGTCGGGTCAGCGGCAGATCAGGTCGGGTCAGCGGCAGGTCAGGTGGGTCAGCGGCAGGTCAGGTGGGTCAGCGGCAGGTCAGGTGGGTTAGCGTCAGGTCAGGTGGGTCAGCGGCAGGTCAGGTGGTCAGGTCGGGTCAGCGGCAGGTCAGGTGGGTCAGCGGCAGGTCAGGTGGGTCAGCGGCCGGTCAGGTGCGTCAGCGGCAGGTCAGGTGGGTTAGCGTCAGGTCAGGCGGGTCAGCGGCAGATCAGGTCGGGTCAGCGGCAGGTCAGGTGGGCCAGCGGCAGGTCAGGTGGGTCAGCGGCAGGTCAGGTGGGTCAGCGGCAGGTCAGGTCGGGTCAGGCGGACACGGCTACAGTGCTACCTCCCGCGATACGTCGCCATCCGAGTACAGTAGCGACAGCGGGCTGGAGACAAAATCAGCGTGGGCTTGGCGTCATTACGCAGCAAATGTACCAACCTTGCAGCACCGTACCCGCCGGAAGGCGTCAGCTGGCGTAGTAGGGCCTGAACACGATAAGCTTAAACACTCGTCATACCTACCAGGAACCAAACGGTCGGGGCATCGCGACATCTAGCTCGGTCTATTTCGTTTCATGCTCTGTCTTGCATCCTGCACACTGGCGCTACGTCAATACTGGGATATGGGGAACGGAGATATGCACGGCAACAATCCATCTTCAGGCTGGCTAGATCCCGGCTACGGACGTTGCGTGGTCGGTTTGATCGGGGCATGAAAACAGGACCTGTGGTGGGAAGCTACAACTTGTTCGGTTCGTGTCCACCAAAATTGACCGGCCGCTGTAAGGTACGAGGTATTGGAGATGGAGCAGCAATATGTCTTTTCTTTATTTATTTGAATTACATAACTTGGACGATATATTCGAGGAATTCGGACTCTAACCATCAGGCGATGGCATGAGGGAATCAGTTTCTGTACAGATAATAGCACACGAAATATGGCAGCAAGGCATACACGGGCTTGACATTGCAACTCCAACCATCCTCGCATGACATTGCAACTGTAAACATTCATCAACGCGCACTTAGGAATGACAGAAATGTACAAGTCACCAGCCCAGACCGGGCACAAGTGTCAGCATCGTAGGCCTGACGTCATCGTCTGGCAGGCAGCTCCACGACGGACACAAACAAACAAACCCACTCGCGGGACCTCCCGCCGGTACCCATCAGCTTCGGCGGGATATCCCAATTCCCCGACATGCCGCCGCGTCACCCCTACTTCCCATCTATCGACGCGCCCCCCAAAACCAACAAGTTCCCGCTGCCACAGATTGTGCGGCCCCACCGGCCGGACGGACCGGTGCCGACGTCGTGCGCCGCCCGCTCCCGGCCGGCCGGCGCCCTCGTCGTGTTCCCCATGCACCGCCTATTTATACCGACGCGGCGAACGACCCCGGCTCCAGACAGGACCGGAGCGCCACGGAGCGCCACACCGGCCGTTGGCGCCGCGCCAGCGCCACCCGCCCCACCTGTCGATACAGATGGCAGGCCGTTAGCTCGTCACCCGTGATGACGCGCGACCACAGCACCGGGGCGCGTCCGACACACCAGTTAATGTCAACCGCCGGCGGCGGTGAAAATACTCATACCTGACAGCGCACATACTCGACGTCCCGGCCACGGCAAAATATAATATATATAGAATTTAGTCGCAATGTGCCGGGCGGCCGTCCTTTAACTTGTGGAGGGGGAGAGGGATGAGACTGGGCGGCATGTATGTTACCCAACTGCCGCTACCACGCGCTGTGCATGCGTGTCTGGTGCACTACTACGTCGACGACGGAACGTGAGGCAGCGCTTGAGTGGCAGTGGCAGCCGCGGGCAGCGGGTGCGATCCGGCCCGGCGGTCACCGGCCGAGAGACAGCGACGCTCCTCAGCCGACACTGATCACCGCCGGCAGTGGGTGGGTCTGGGTATGGTTGCCCTGCAGGACCCGAGGGGACACGCCGGCAGTGGGTCGGTCTGGGTATGGCTGCCCTGCAGGACTCGAGAGGGGACACGCCGGCAGTGGGTCGGTCTGGGTATGGCTGCCCTGCAGGACCCGATGGGGGCACGCCGGCAGTGGGTCGGTCTGGGTATGGCTGCCCTGCAGGACCCGAGGGGGACACGCTGGCAGTGGGTGGGTCTGGGTATGGCTGCCCTGCAGGACTCCAGAGGGGACACGCCGGCAGTGGGTGGGTCTGGGTATGGCTGCCCTGCAGGACTCCAGAGGGGACACGCCGGCAGTGGGTGGGTCTGGGTATGGCTGCCCTGCAGGACTCCAGAGGGGACACGCCGGCAGTGGGTGGGTCTGGGTATGGCTGCCCTGCAGGACTCGAGTGGGACACGCCGGCAGTGGGTCGGTCTGGGTATGGCTGCCCTGCAGGACCCGAGGGGGACACGCTGGCAGTGGGTGGGTCTGGGTATGGCTGCCATGCAGGACCCGAGGGGGACACGCCGGCAGTGGGTGGGTCTGGGTATGGCTGCCATGCAGGACCCGAGGGGGACACGCCGGCAGTGGGTGGGTCTGGGTATGGCTGCCATGCAGGACCCGAGGGGGACACGCCGGCAATGGGTCGGTCTGGGTATGGCTGCCATGCAGGACCCGAGGGGGACACGCCGGCAATGGGTCGGTCTGGGTATGGCTGCCCTGCAGGACTCGAGGGGGACACGCCGGCAGTGGGTCGGTCTGGGTGTGGTCGCGGTACGGCGGCTCCGCCGGACCCGAGGGTAAACACACCACCAGTGGTACCATTGGGAACAGAACCACAATGATGTCCATGCATCGTTATTTATTAATGTATTGATGGTGTAACTAGGACCAATGCCAATCTGGCAAGGTACCACCACATAGCGCACGCCCAGAATACAGCTGTTTCGAGTCCAGACTTGAGATAGCTCTATTCAGGTTCTCAATTTCAAGTGCTGGCTTTCACCAGACGAGGCGATAATCCCGGAGGACTTTTCCCCCCCAAAAATACTATATTGTGGTTGAAGATGCCGTGCGGTGATACCACTGGAAGATCGCACACGCGACTATTCGCCAATTCCCATTTATACCGCTGCGGTGAAAACGAACCTTTGCGGCATTACCGCAGCTGTCGACGAAGCAGCTACTGCCAAAGGTTTCCATGCCACTCGCGACAACATTTAACATAGAATGGACTGAGCCATTGCACACATTTCAGGCCGAGGTGATCAAGTGTTTCAAACCTACAAAACATCGACATGAAAAGGTACACTATTTCTCGGACTGATGAACTACCTCACATTAAAAAAAAGTCATCAGAAGCATGCGTCTTCATCCCGAAGACTTTAACTTAAACTGCGAGTGGCTCTCCTTCGCGATCTGTCACGGAGCATGGCCTTGTGATCGGATTGGCGACACAGAGAAGCGGCTTACCGCACGCGCCAGTCTGCAGGGTCCCGAATCGAACAAAACATTAACATCACAGGACCATGCTGAGTTCTGCTCGACGTCTATACCAGGTGAGTGCACAGGTGTTGATTACTCTTAATAGCCAGCATGCGCTATTTTGTTTTAGGGGGAGGATGCATGGGAATCATGGGAGACGCTCCAGTCCCATACATTCCAAAATATGTGTACTGCTTTGAGCGTTTACTGCAATTCGTTACATCATAGCAGATATAACTGCTAAAGGCGTTCTTTGATTATTGGTCTATCTGTTTGCAAAGTTACCGTGACACTTCACCAGCCAGGGTTGAAACGGTCTCAAAATGAGCGTGTGTAGTTGGGGGGGGGGGGCAAATGCATTATCATCCCAATATTTCCAGTCAATGCCTTAACTCCAAGCAGCATTGAGATTGGGGCTCAACTGCCCCCCCCCACCCCCCAACAAAAAAAATGTGGAAAGTTCCATCCTTGTAACAAGCGTTCAGGCTATGGTGTGCCAAATGGTGTAACCACTTTCTTATTTCCACCCTTGGGAGCGAAAATCTATGGAAATGCGGTTCCCAATGCGGTTTGTTGTATTTACGTAAAATCAAATTAATTTATACTTTTGAAAATCAAAATCTAATCACCCTTTCAGCAAAAGTTGTGGTTTGGGTTAAAAAATAGTTTGTGCATTCTTCCACAAGAACAGAGTTCATCTAAATAAAACAAACAAAAAATAAAACAAAGGAACGGCGTGCACACTCCCCAAACGTTTCAAGTCGGCAGCCAGAACAGTTAGAGGTACAAGGAGCTACCACTAGTTCATGCCGATAAACTCACGAGCGTGCAGTGTGTGCCATCTCGGGTAGTGCGCAATACAAGATGGTGAGCATCTTCTCAATTGGAAAATAGACGTGAAAGAAAAGTGTACGTGACTGTATTGTGCGTTGCATATTTGTGATATAGAACTCGAATTTCCCGATCAGGAGGTGGGTTCAGAGTTAATGCAACAAGTTTGCGCTTAACATTGACTCTGATTCTGCAAAGGCTCCCCGACAACAATTCGAACTAAATCGATTTCAAGAAAATAAATATGATTTCATACATATAAAGTGGATCAAGCATGATTGCATGTTCAATGATTGACTGAACCGAGCCGAATTGAGACCGCCCCAGCTCTGCGGCCCATTTGCAGAATGGCACGCAGCTGATCTTAAGGCGGTGGGTCGTGCCTCTGGCGTGGGCCTCCCGACCGCCGCCGCCAAACAGCCGCCGCGCCACACGCACCCCCCCCCCCTCCCCCCATGTTTACGGATGTTGTACACGTATGCTATTGTACGATCAGGTAACAGTTTTCGGATCATATAAACATTGACTCGTTCCAGAAATACAGCAGCTAAAAATATCAGATCGTGGTATGACGCCATATTTCTACGCAACAGTACGGGACAAACCGATGGTAATAGAGACCAAAAAGCATCAGAAATGCCCAATATACCCACTAGCACGAAGGATGAGCAAAATCTCAGGGATGGGGGTGTGAAATTGTACCATCACCAGTTGAGTGACACATAATGGCCGAACAGTGTTCACCAGCAGTGACATTGAAATAGTGAAGGGGTTGAACAATGTTGGTGCATTAGGGTGCAGCAAAAACATTGGTTTATTTTATGGTGCACTCGATTGTTGGGCAAAGAGCGTCACGCCGAATGTTGCGGGTCAACTCCGCATTCGCGCCCGTTGTAGGATTCGAACCCACGTATGAGTCGAATGCTCTGACGACCGAGCTACCGAGTTACAGCTAGATGGCGGAAATACATTCCTTCCTTGGTGATAAGGTATAATTCAACTGTAAAAAATATTGAGGTTCTCCGATTTTCGCTTATATTGAGAAGCCGCCTATTAGTTGGTTGGTTACTGGTTTTACGACACTCGACCAATCATTAGCGTGCATCGCATTGGTGCGGAGATTAGACGCCGCCCCAATGAAGTAGTGAGCGACGTGGAAGGTAGGCATGGAAATGGCTTCATGTGGGAACGGAATGCAATGGATCCAATCTGATAGTCATGCCACTGTGCACGCTTTTACCGCAGGTCATTTGATTATTGCTCCCCACACGTGCACACCACTCCCTGCTTTCACCTCGCCTGGTGATGCAGCACAACACTACGGGATCGCCGGTTCAATCCCGTCGATCACCACAAACTTTACTACAACAGCGCGTCCGGACAGACGCACCCGCCGAGTGCACATCGGTGCGACCTCCCCTCCTCCTCACCTGTGAGAAGCAGCTGAAGATGGTGAGCGCGATCGACTTGAAGAGCTCGGGCGGGCAGCCAGATGGCGCCGGGCTGCCCAGCATGCGCAGCAGATATTTGAAGCCGATGGCGTCAAACAGCTGACTGCGCTGTTCCGGGCCACAGTCGGCCGCATTGACCAGCTGGAGACCGGGCACACACGGTGGCGTTAATGCACTTCGGTATTTAGGGTGCATGTAAGCTGAATATTGAATAATTATTATGGACAGCTGTTTATCTAGAAAATGGCTCCTCCCCCTCATTTCACCTAACCACAAGTTTGAGGCAGTTCCAAGGCATGTGTTTGTTGGTTATTAGGGTTTTAGGGCGCATCAACTGCATTGGTTATACAGCGCCCATCAAGGCATGTATTGTGCGAACGGAACTTTGTTGCCCTCCGACAGTTGTTGGAGTACTTCGGTGGTGCCAACGTGACGTAACCTTCGTGAACCCAAAAATACGGGATGACCGTGGCTGTGCAGGATGAGATCAAGACCGCCGACTGGGACCTGGTTGACCTGACCTGACATGATCGGCTGACTGACCTTGGTGACCATGAGCAGAGCGGCGAACTTCTCCGTGTCGTTGCCGGCCTTCTTCAGCATGGCCACGCACTGCTTGACGCTGTCATTGCTACTCATGGCGACTGCTGGAGCGGGGCAGAGTCCGACTGACCGTAGCCAGGTCGAGGTCAGCATTGTGCCATGCACATCATCAGAGGCCGCGTCATCCAGCGTGAAGCAAACCCACGCTGTGTTGAAAATTCCCGAGCTCAAAAATGGTAATGCCATCGTGAAGAACAAAGTGCAAACAATGACAAATGCAGCAAGTTCTCATAAAAGCCTTACTGTGTACTTTGGGGTGCATAGCCAAACTTATGCCACATTTACATGATATTGGATAACTGAATCAGGAAAATGAATACAAAGAATGCAGAAGTAAAACAGGAATCCCTAACAGTAGCATGCATATGCATACTACTAACAAGCACAATTTGGTTGTCATTGGTCTTAGCTATTGGTTTAACGATGCATAGGTTATTGTGCAACGGTGGTAGAAGGGGGGGGGGGGGGCAGGAAGCAGGGGACCAGTGGCCTCCCCCAAAATGGCAAGGTGGTCTGGCATCTCTTTGCCAAGGAGCCAGCATGGACAGCCAGCTAGCCAGTCAAGGAGCTAGCATTCATGTAGCCCATGTGCCTATAGAAGGTTCAACTGGGTTTACAGAAGACCTCCCTGGGATGTTGGTAAATAGTTCCTTTAGAATTTAGGGTATAGTATTTATAGGGTGCTTGGTACCTTTTTGTCCAGGTTTATAGTATCTTCCCTTCATAGACTTAACCCAGATGGACCCCTGTGGCTCTTATTAAGTTTGAACAGTGTATTGTTTTGTGACAGCATTCTGATTGCCATGTTCCCACCTGAGGTACATTGTTTTTTTCTGCTTTGATGCCATTTGAAACTGATACACCTATGTATCTTCCCTCGTTAATGACATTTAATTCCCTACATCCCATTATATATCCAAATGTCTTGCCTCCAGACTCCAGATGCATAACTTAACACTTATCATAGCTGAAAGACATCTGCCATATATGGGTTCAACTGTTTAGGTCCTCCAAGTTTAGTTGAAAATGACTAGATTTATCACTATTGTTAACCACTCCTACCAGCTTGATGCCATCAGAAAATCTAAACCCTCTATTCCCCAGCCATACCATGATGTTATTCACATAGATGATAGAGTGAAGTTGACCTAGAATAGAGAATCATGGCACTCCACTCAGAAAATCCTAATATCCAGATTTACATCCAATGAATACGACCCTTCGCATGCTTTCCCTTAACTATGCTTTGATTCAACCTAGAACCTTTCCATTAAGCCCATGCAGCCCCAGTTGGTTAATTATAAGCTTGTGCAGAACTTTATGAAAACATTGCTAAAATTTAGGGATCCATCTATCTTGCTTTCATTGTCAACTTCTCTAGTTACATGCCCCATGAACTCCAGCAGATTAGTTGCAAGAAAAAAATAATCCCATGTAAGAAAAAACCCTCCAAGAAAGGAAACATTTGAACAAATTATTGTGAAAATGTTCAAGCTTCAAGAAAACTTAACCTATCTTAACCTGCTTTGACAACAAATCAAAATTGCTTTTGAGGATCAAAACGGACAATTTTCTCAATTTTTTTAATTGACCTCACAACCTAACCTAACCAAACCTAACCCCTTTGTTTGCTTCATGGAGGTGAATTGTGTATAAAACTTGTTTCATGGATACCTTAAAGCACAATAATTCTAACCATTTAGGCCAGTGAGAATTAACAGCTAATTATACATTTCAGCACATTGGATTTCACACTTTATAACAAATGCTGTCAGACCAGTGCCATTTAACATCATTTCCATCATATTTTTTTGTAAGGACTCAACCAACAAATTAGGGTAAATTTGTGCTTTAAGGCAACTTTTTCATTCTTGGATTTCTTTACAAACACAATGCTCAATAACATGATTAAGGCAATATGACTACTTGCATCCTCTGCAAATGCATTTGTAAATATTCTTTCATGGAAAGCATGCTAGGTTAGGGTGGGTTGGCTTTTTGATTAAAAAAATGTTGAGAAAAAAGATTAGCAATCTTCCAAACTTACTTCTGGAATTTGTTTTGTTAAAGGGAAGGTTAGGCTAGGTCATGCTGGTAGACTATGCTACATTTTGCTAATTTTTTACATTATTCATTATGCTATAGTAACTGGCTCCAAGCCCTATTTTGTGTTCTTCAGCTTTTCAACTGAAAGACAAGCATTTGGAAAGGAAGTGAGTGGCCACATCATCTTAATAAAATTTATAAACACTGCATTGGAAATAAAATCCAAAGAATTGATAGAACAACTTAATGTACAACTTTGCCACCCAACATCCTTTTAAGAAAATAGATGTCTACAAAATTGGAAGAAGTTGCAAACAATTGTGTTCAAAAATTTTATAAACTAACAAAACACAGCATTCACCCACATGTCAAAAACCTAATCTAGCCCAACCAAACCAAACCACTTTGTTTGCCTTATGGAGGCAAACTGTATAAAACTTGTCTTTACATGTTAAAGCACAATAATACACCTAGCTCAACATTCTTTTCAACAAAAACAGTTTCAAACTTGGTATGATTGCCATTTAAGGTACGCTGACCGTAACGATCGCACGATTTGTCCGTACTACCGACCGTAACGACAGCACGCACGGTCTGTACCAGCGTAGTAGCGAGCGTACATATGAACGGTCTCTACCCACCATTTGGCAGTGGAACGTGCATGCTTTCTGTACGTACAGGCGGTGCCAGCTGGGGTGGAGTGGAGGCCGATTGTGACCTCATTTGACCCTGAAGACATTGACCTGGGGTCATGAAATGTACACTACAGCGAGTTCACTACAGCTGTAATTGCTCCAAATTGTGTGCTTCTAGTTTCAGATCTTAGGTGGCCGACCTCCCCCCCCTCCCCGGTGACCGTTATGTGAGAGGCATGTTGACCGGGGATCTTCTGCACTTCCTACGGTAGCGTTGCTTGCACTCGAAATTGTAACGGAATGTGGTGTGTACGGAACTGTTGGAATAAACAACTTGAACTGGATATGGATGCAATGTTTCATGGGGTCACAAACCGACAAGTAGTCTAGGGGTAAGTTGCCCGTATCACGATCGAAAGATTGTGGGTTCGAGTCTCACCTGTCGCTACTCTTCGCCTGCGACCAATCGGCGTGAGAGATTGGCGACGCTACATGACTCAATGGTCGACGTGTCATACAAAAACAATAACTGTGGTCACAAACCCTCGCTGTGAGGTAGGTGTATGACCACTTTGGTTCGAAGATACCAAAAGTTGAATGCCTGCAGAAAGTAAGAGGTCTTACTGCAGGGCAGCGTGAAGCTGTCATGGAACCATCTCAGTGGCTCCAGTTCATCAGAATCCTTTTCAATTGTTTCTGGGACAGGGGCGGATACAAGAGGTGCTG
Source organism: Ashinkailepas kermadecensis (assembly GCA_034440615.1). NCBI lineage: Eukaryota > Metazoa > Arthropoda > Thecostraca > Neolepadidae > Ashinkailepas > Ashinkailepas kermadecensis. The sequence continues at coordinate 156,652 of JAOTOM010004656.1, read as the reverse complement.
GGGGCATGTGTCCCCAGTGTCCCCTCAGGTTTTTGGTCAGAGTTGCACATTGAAAGAAGTCTGACCTTCAGTGCGCCCAAATGCCCCCTCAAATTTTTCAGCCAGAAGCACCCTTCGTTGGTTATTAGTTTTACGACACGTCGACCGTTGAGTCATGTAGCGTCGCCAATCTCTCACGCCGATTGGTCGCGGGTGAAGAGTAGCGACAGGTGAGGCTCGAACCCACAACCTTTCGATTGTGAGACGAGCATCTTACCCCTAGACCACTCGTCCCCAGAGAGAAGCACCCTTCCAGAGACAAAGTTCCACCATGACAATTCCAAATGGTCCAATTGGACATTCATTGCATGAGTAGGCTTTAATTGAGTATTTCCCTCTTTACTTTCATGGACAAATATTATTACATAAAGCAACTCATATGATAGTGTAAAGTAATATAGATTGTAACATTAACCAATGGCCCTGACCACTAATGACTGTGTGATCAGGTTCAAAATGTGTTGGCACCAAGATTCGTACCCACCACCATTTGTACGGAAAGCAGATGCCCTAACCAACTGCTCCAATCGTCAACACAGCATGGGCCGAATATGTGATGTAGAGCATGCCAACTGAGGAGATATTTAGTTCCTCGACTATCTCCAATGAAGTTTCACACTATCATTTCACATATTTCACACTATCACAATGAAGTTTAAGGTAACCATGAGGAAGGTTTTATACACATTTTGGTAAATTTTTGATAGGTGTTTTGGGAATTTTGGGAATACCTTTTCAGAATATGTTCATGAACATGACCAAGAAGATGTGACCACTCATTTTCGGTGCTGATGCTTACTTTTCAATTTGGATGATGACGTCACATTGGTATGGTGTAATGACATCATAGGTATGGCACTGAGGCTTTGACTGGCTAATGCTACAAATGGTTCACATACCTTAATGAGATGGTCAAAGTAGCTTAACCTAAACTAAACTAAACTAAACTAAACTAAACTAAACCAAACCAAACAAGCCCAGCCCAGCCCAGCCCAGCCCAGCCTAGCCTAGCCTAGCCTAACCTAACCTGCTTACCTCTTGGTTTATCATAGCTATAATTTATATAATGTGCCATGAGGTTAGGTTGACTGGCTAATGCTACAAATGGTTCATATACCTTAATGAGATGGTCGAAGCAGCTTAACCTAACCTAACCTGCTTACCTCTTGGTTTATCATAGCTATAATTTATATAATGCACCATGAGGTTAGGTTAGGTTAAGCTACTTCGACCATCTCATTAAGGTATGTGAACTATTTGTAGCATTAGCCAGTCGAAGCCTCAGTGCCATACCTATGACGTCATCACACAGCACCAATGTGACATCATCGTTCAAATTGAAAAGTAAGGATCAGCACCAAAAATGAGTGGTGTCATCATTTTAGTCACATTCATAAACATCATATTCTGAAAAACAATTCCAAAAAATCCCAAAACACCTTTTATAACAAATTTACCCATCTTTTGCCTTCATGAACCATACATAAAGACATAAAGACATAAAAGATCAGTGCAACTATGAGCCACAAGGGCCCTTCTTGGTTGCACTCTGTACACTGAACCAGTTGTCCATCAAATGTGTTGATCAACTCTCCCTGGAATACAGAAAAACAAGCCCCCTATTCTTATAATGATTGTCTATGCTGTTCTTAAAGATGTTCAGTGTGTTGCTACTGACAATGGTTTCTGGCAGCTGGTTCCAGTGTTCTACTACCCTGTTGGTGAAGAAGGACTGTCTTAACCTTGTCCTGCTGTGATTAACTTTAATTTTGAATTGATGACCTCTAATTGCATCATTTCTGTTAAATTCAAACAGTTCCCTGAGATAACCCTGTTCCTGACCATGAACAAATTTAAAGACCTCGATGAGATCTCCTCTCAGCCTTCTATATCTAAGTGAAAACATATTCAATTTCTTCAATCTTTCCTCATATGCCAGGTTGCCCATACCATTCACCATTTTTGTTGCCCTCTTTTGTACTCTCTCTAAAAGCCAACAATCTTTTTCATAACTAGTGGACCAAGCTTGGACACAATATTCCAGATGTGGCCTGACATATGCACAATAAAGCTTCCTGATGACTTCCTCACTTTTGTATGATACATTCCTATTTATTGCCCCAAGCATTCTTAGTGCCTTCTTCCTGGCTTCTTTGGTCTGTTCTGATGCCCCCAATTTTGTGTTAAAAATAACACCTAAGTCCTTCTCCTGCTGAGTCACAGATAGTACTTGGCCACCCATCAAGTATGGAGCCTTGATATGCTGCCTACCTACATGCATGATTTTGCACTTATCAAAATTAAATTTCATTTGCCATTTTTCGGACCACTTCACAAGCTCGTCTAAGTCTTTCTGCAGCAAGACCTGCTCATTGTGCCCTGTTATTGCCCTAAAGACCTTCAAATCATCTGCAAATTTCAAAACCTTACTGCTTAGGCCACTTTCAATGTTATTTACAAACATAATGAACAATAGTGGTCCCAGTACTGACCCTTGGGGGACTCCACTAAGAACATTTTGCCATGATGATTTTGTACCATTTGGCATCACTCTCTGCTGTCTATCTGAAAGCCACAACCCTATCCATTTTAGGATGTTACCCACAATACCATGGGCCTGAAGCTGCATCATTAACCATGTATGAGGTACCTTGTCAAAGGCCTTGCTAAAGTCAAGATATGCTACATCAACCTGATTTCCCTTATCAAATTGTTCTGTAGCAAAATTAAAAAGTCCAAGAGATTTGTGAGACATGATCGCCCTTTTCTAAACCCATGTTGAGTATCTTGAATCACTCTGTTTCCTTCCAGAAAACTAACTATTTTATCCTTGATAATTGATTCAAGTACCTTGCAGACTAGTGATGTGAGGCTTTACTGGCCTATAGGGATGGCATACAAAGGAGCTATGGTTAAGTTAGGTTTGTCTTCTGTATAAGTTAGAACAATTTTGAACCAAAAGTTTGGGAATTAAAAAAGAAGATTGTTTAATTCAAAAACAGTTCTGGCTGGGTTGGGATATCTTGGGGTAGGTTTTTTTATTTGAAAATTATTGAGGAAAATTGTTTGGAAATTTGGTAAATTTGTCTTCAAAGGCTTCTTTTTTATTTCTCTGGAAGACCATGTTTATGAAGGTGACTAAGATGATGGGAACACTTGTTTTCTGCACAAATGCTTACTTTTCAGGTTGTGAGCAAAATAATGCCAAAAAGAGGGCTCTGAGTTAGGTAACAGAAAATAAAATAAATGTTTACAGAAAATGCAACAAAACCTAACTTAACCTGTAAATATCAAGATCAAGGTAAAATGTGATTTTTTGGATTTTTGGTTGTTGTAATTGTATGCTTTCTGACATGATGAAGATGATGCAGTCACTCATTTTCACAGCAAATGATTACTTTTAAATCATATACCCTAGGGGTAAATATCAAGATCGAGGTAAAATGTGATTTTTTTTTGTAATGGTATGCTTTCTGACATGATGAAGACGATGCAGTCACTCATTTTCAGCATAATATATAAAATGTATCATAGCATAATATAATCTAATCTAATCTAACCTAACCTAACCTAGCCTAACATAACCTAACCTAGCCTAACATAACCTAACCCAGCCTAACATAACATAACATAACAAAACCTAACCGAACTGGAAAACCAGTATACGCAATATGCTATATTTGTAGAGTGAAGATTTTGCTAGTGTATTTCTTTGCCAACTGAAAAGTAATCATTTGCAGAGAAAATGAGTAGTTGCATCATCATTTCCAAGTTCAAATACCCCATATGAAAATAAAAAAATCAAGTCACATTTTACCTTGATCTTGATATATACACTTAACCTACCTTTGGAGAAAAAAAAACTCCAAAAATAATGTTAGAAAATGGCAAGCAATTTATTTTCTGAAAATTCTCAGAATGGAAAAAGGAAAAGTACCCAGCCTAACCTAAGCTGCTTCTGAAGAAAAAAAATAATCTCTTTTGGGGGGAAATTGTTTTTAAAAAATTGGAAACTTCTTGGTATTATTGTGCTTTAAGGTGGTAGCAAGAAAAGTTTGTACACACATTTGCCTCCATAAAGCAAACAAATTGGTTAGGTTTGGTTAGGTTGGTTTAGGTTTTTTTAGTTGGAAACTTTTTCAAGATGTCAAATAAAAAAAGCATTTGCACAGAAAATAAGTGGTCCCATCATCTTAGTCACCTTCATAAACATGGTATTCTGAAGAAACATGCCCAAAAAATAAATAAACACATTTTAAGACATGGAGACCTTTTAAGACAAATTTGCATGGAAGGTGAGGCTTGGCAAGATTATGTTAGGCTTTGTTACACTTTTGTATTTTGAACATAGCCTTTTTATGCTATATCACCTACCTAGGTACCCAACTCCATGCCCCTTTTAGGGTGTTATTTTGGGTAATCTTTACCTTTCGGCCGACATATACTGCCAAGGTTAGTGATTTGTAAAGAGGTGTACAGTGACGTCACAGGAGTCAAGGAAGTGACATCACAGGAGTCGGGTGTCGATGACAGGCACTAACATAACCTAGCCTAACCTAACCTAAATTAACCTAACCTAACCCAACCCAACCTAACCTAAGCTAACCTAACCTAGCACATCGACACCCAACTCCTGTGACGTCACTTCCCTGACTCCTGTGACGTCACTGTACACCTCTTTACAAATCACTAACCTTGGCAGTATGTGTCGGCCAAAAGGTAAAGAAAGCCTTATTTTGCCTCCTAACTGAAAGGCATGCATTTGCAGAGGAAATTAGTGGTCACATCATGTTAAGCACATTTATGAACATTGCATTGGACAAATATATTCCAAGAAATCAGAAAATACTTTTCACTACCTGCAAATTTACCCAATATTTTGGGTATTTCTGTCTTAAAGGGTGTTTTGGAATTTTCGGATTTTTGTCCCGGAATAGTATGTTTATTAACGTGATTCGGAAGATGCGATCATTCGTTTTCTCCGTAAATGCTTAAGTCTCGGTTAATCTTAGCGATAATATCTATAATGCGCCATATATGCCACACCGCTGTTGTTTGTTGCATAATTTATCCATCCCTCACCTGGCACTTCTCAGACATGATTAAAGGGACATTGAACACTTCACGCAGTTGATTCAACACTTTTTCATGTCAAAAATGCTTAATTTCCACCTCTTTGCCACATAGATGACACCACCACTATTTCACTGCAACGCCAAAAAAAAACTAAGCAGAGCACGGCTTGTGGCCGTGATGTACAGATGACGTCACTATAAATATTATGCTTGTTTTTAAATTATAATATGAGTTTATATTAGTTTAGATAAGAGTAGATTGTATTACGTTAGGTTAGGTTTGGTTAGGTTAGGTTAGGTTAAGTTAGGTTAGATTTCCTATTTAATTATGAATTATCATACTATTTGTTGGAAGTCGTGAGGATAGACGAGACCGGGGTCACCGGGGTCACTTTGAGATCAACAGTTCGAAAATGGCTTCAGTGTGTGTAGGTTGTGATCCAGTGCCACATGATATAATCAAACTTTGCTATAAGGACAACCAAGCGAGCTTAGACTTCCTTAGATGCCACAGAGTTCTTCCTGCTGGAGTTGTCTGCTCTAAGTGTTCCAAGGCCTGCAGGTTGCAGGAGAGTAGGCATCGATGGGAGTGCACCGAGACGTTTCGTGTCGCCAGAAGGAAGGAGAAGAGGTGTGGGTTTGTCACAAGCAACTACAAAGGAACTTTTCTCAACGGAACCCGCCTGGAACCGTGGCAAGCTGTGTTTTATTAATCTGTGGTTAGATAAAGCCGGGACCATCTCATTAAGGTATGTGAACGTTTGTAGCATTAGCCAATCGAAGCCTCAGTCCCATGCCTATGACGTCATCATGCCATACCGACGTGACTATGACGTCATCGTTCAAATTGAAAAGTAAGCATTTACGGAGAAAACGAGTGATCGCATCTTCCGAATCATTCATAAACGTCATATTCAAAAAAAAAATCCAAAAATTCCTAAAACATCGTTTAAGAAAAATTTACCATATTTTGTTTGTAAAGTTGAGTAAAAATCACATTTTTTAACTTAGGTAGGTAGGTACCTACCTAGGTCCCTACCTAGGTAGGTACTACCCACCCTAACCAAACAACCAAACTGAAATGGGTGTGTGGGTGTAAAGTGTCTCATCAATAGGTGTCCTAAGGCACAATACCCAATTTAGTGCGGCTCCAGTCGGTACCTGTCACCACCACCCAGTTGTCGGTGCGTTTGGAGTACGGCTGCCGGACGAGTTTCCAGATGGCGTCTGCTACGTTCCAGAAAGTGGTCCACACTGGGCTAGCGGCGCCGTAACTTACCCCGCAGCCAAACCACCCAGGGGATACGTCCGATTACTTTCGCACCACGAGACAAACCGGGCCTCAAATCCTCCTCCACCAGCGGCCCTCTCTCACAAGCCACGCACTCTACAAGACCGGCGCATGACTGCCAAATCCTTATAGTGCCCTGGCACACACCAAGCAGCTGAAGTTCCTTCCAAGTATTCTGACGTCCTTCTTGATTTCACCTATTATATTTCAGACATGAACTATAAACGTATAGCATGTAACATTTAAAATTAATAAGCAATTAGTTGTAATCAGTTATCATAGTATTCACCTTAGCAACAAACACCATTTGTTGTTTGATAATAGGAAGAAAACAATGTTAGACGTAGTGTTTTCTGGCATAATTTTAATTGAACCATTTTTCATTGCCAGACCACTGGGCATGGGTAAAAATATTACGAGCTTGCCTTGATTGCGAGCTGCCATATGATACAGCGCAAGGGAAAGCATGGCGCCTGGTGTGGATGGTCCTGGTATTGAAATTAAATTTGCTCACAAACTCGCGGGAAATGAAAAAGAAGGTAGAGACAAAAGCTTAAGGAAGCTAAAAAAATGGATCGAGCTGAAATCGAATCCAGAATCAACGGAGAGCGGTAAGTTTTAATCAGCCAAGTAATCTACCGCCTGGAGTGCAGACAGTGCTGCATGTAGGTATCTAGGTTGGGATGGGTATCCGAACACTTATGCATCATGCAATAAATAAGTGGTTTTACAGCAGCTTTTTGCTCCCAAGTCATGCGGTCTCAGGAACAAGATAGAGGGATAGAAGACCTGGCATAATGATCTGCATAAATTAAAAGCAACCACCAAATGTACTTGGTAAAATTGGAGATCAAGGTAAATTTTGATTTTTAGGAATTTGTAAAATGTTATAGTATACTTTCTATCATGATGAAGACGATGCGATCACTTATTTTCACAGCAAATTATTACTTTTAAGTCAATGGCATTCATGTAATTGATGCTATCATAGGCACAAGTAACCTAACCTAACCTAGACTAAGATAATGTAGCATAATATATAAAATGTATCGTAGCATAATATAAACTAACCTAACCGAACCTAACCAGAAAACCAGAATCCTCAAGCAAATTTTTCGGCCATGACATCAAATGTTTGCGACATTGTATAGGCAACTTTAGTAACAATACCTACTAAACTTTCAGAAATTTAGTAAATATTCTTACTAAACACACTTCCCCTCTTAGTAAATATACATACTAAACCTTCAAGGGTGTGTTGGACAGCACTACCCTTAACAATTACAGCATCGCTAGGAATTTCTAGCCTTGGTCGCGTTGGGGATGCGTCTGTTTGGGAGTATGAATTCTCTGAAATAAATGTTAAATTAAGGCAGAAACATAAGGTTTTTGATGTCAAAGAGTATTAAATAGAGTGCATGAAGTGTTGAACTTCTTCTTTATCCCGTCTATGACACACCATGTACGGATAATTATATGCAATGTGCTATATTTGTAGAGTGAAGATTTTGATTGTTTTTTCGGTAAATCTTTGATAAAAGGTGTTTTGGGAATTTTGGAAATACCTTTTCAGAATATGATGTTTATGAACATGACTAAGAAGATGCAACCACTCATTTTCAGTGCTGATGCTTACTTTTCAATTTGGACGATGACGTCACATTGGTATGATGTAATGACGTCATAGGTATGGCACTAAGGCTTTGACTGGCTAATGCTACAAACAGTTCACATACCTTAATGAGATGGTCAAAGTAGCTTAACCTAAGCTAACCTAACCTAACCTAACCTAACCTAGCCTAGCCTAGCCTAGCCTAGCCTAGCCTAGCCTAACCTAACCTGCTTACCTCTTGGTTTATCATAGCTATAATTTATATAATGCACCATGAGGTTAGGTTAGGTTAAGCTTCTTCAACCATCTCATTAAGGTATGTGAACCATTTGTAGCATTAGCCAGTTGAAGCCTCGGTGCCATACCTATGATGTAATCACACAGTACCAATGTGACGTCATCATTCAACTTGAAAAGTAAGCATCAGCACCAAAAATGAGTGGTTGCATCTTCTTAGTCACATTCATAAACATCATATTCTGAAAAACAATCCCAAAAAATCCCAAAACACCTTTTATCAAAAATTTACTGTTTTTCTTTGCCAACTGAGAAGTCCTTAAGTGTCCTTAAGCCCAAATAACTAACTAACTAACAACTGAGAAGTAATCATTTGCAGAGAAAATGAGTGGTTGCATCGTCATTTTTACGTTAAAATACCATCTATTCAAAATACAAAATTCCAAAGAATCAAAATTTGCCTTGATCTCCAATTATACCATGTAATTCTCACATCAGTTTTAATAGCAAAATAGGTTTTACTATCGATGCTGCTGAAATAAGTAGAATTAAGCTTACGAACATCAGCAAATTGCAATATGTTTCTGATTTACGTGGAGACTGCACTCAGCTCTACTGTATCTGGCAGCCTACAAATGACTGCCAGATGACAAATCGGCACTATTGTTAAATTAGCGAAGGATGTGGTTATAAGCCAACTTCCCAAGCAACAGTAGATAAAATGATCACAAAAGTATACTTAATCATTGTCAACCAAGTTCATAAATCCATACCTGATACTCCCGACATGCTCACACCGCACAACTAATAGATATTCACAACACATCCCACAAGCAGAATGCTTGTGCACTGACTGATTTGTTACTTACCATCTAATGGGATTTGGGTTTTGGAATACAAAATGGTTTAAGGAAAATTATACTAAAAACAATCCGTCTAAAATCATTTTATTCCCACCACCAAGCAAGCAACAACTTTTGGCAACAAAAAAGCTGAGAAAATTGATTGGAATGAATTTGTATTAATATTAAATGTTCTCTGATGTTTTAGGTGAAGCCAGGAATGACCTGGAAGGATCAAAAGCGACTAGACCGGGGAGAAAATTGCAGCTATAAAACTGCCTAATGTCTCCACCACTGCTTCTGTGTGGCTGAGCCAGTAATTATACTGTGCTTACAGAAAGCACAAATTAACAAGCTTGTATTTAAGCAGTTCCTTTTGATGAAAATCATCTACCCTCACTAACAACAACTTTAGAACATAATTATTATGTGGTGGTGTGATGTATTCTGAACACAAAAAGGTGTGCACAATTATGAAAACTAGGTGTGTGGTCCCTTAACACTTCAATTAACAGAGTATATTCCACAGAAATGCTTTATTTTGTGACAACAGCTCTTTAATTTTCTGGCAAATTTTTCATCTTGCACCTGTAACACATTTATTAAGGAACAACTATATATGGGATTGACAGGGCAGATATAGGAAGTTCATTTGATGTTCCAAAGTTTTATTTTCTTCCCAGTTTTGTATTGGAGAAGGTCCACATGATCTGAGCAAATACCTAGGTACCTACCCACCTAGTCATAATCACAGGTGTTGCTTTCTGAAAAGTATTGTGGGGAAAATGCATGAAGGCAATGGGCAGGCCTGAACAGATTTGGGGCACACTCCATAGGGTCCTATGTTAAAAGCTGAAATTGTTGGGAGCAATCAACATACTTCCCCCTCACAAGTATAAATAACAACACCCCTGGTCATGATGATTGCTTAGTATATGCTTGCCATGAAGGCACTAGTTTTGACAGGTGTACTGGTAGAAATTTTGGTAAATAGATGCATAGAAGAAGCCCCTTGCCATGGGTGCTCTATAACTTATGCAGTTGATGTGCCCCTAAACCCCAATAACAACAAGAAGCCCCTAGCCCATTTTTTGGTCAAAAGTTGTTTTTCCTTGTGTTTTCTGATGTGGTTGGATCAATTGCATATTCATTTCTTTGGGAAATATAAACATTTTGAGACTTAATCAATGTGTTAGATTTATGTTCTGTGTTTTGCAAATTCTTGGATTTTTTTTTCTGATACAATGTATGAGCGATGAAGACAATGTGACCACCATAACCATCTACAGGTGCTTACTTTTTGGTTGGGAAGCAAAATAGCACTAACAAGTGGCTTTGAGTTAGGTGATATAGCCTGAAAAGATAATGTTAATAAATGAAAAGGTAGAATAATGACCTAACTAGTTTTATTGCACAGATTTCATCATAATTGAAAAGCAAATGTATGGACTAGACTTGCCGAAGCTTACCTAACAACTTCTTCCTCAGTCATTTCTTTGGGAAGTCACATATAAATGTAAGATGTTCACTATTTAGAATCATGCCACTTAGCATTGAAGTGACAGATCATGTGGACTCCTTTTGTTGTGTAGTGATGTGACCCAACATCAGTAGGTTTTAGGTGATCCAACCTCAATAGATTTTAGGCAATCCAACATTAGTATAAAAATGTATCATAACCTAACCTAACCTAACATGCTATTCAATGTTTTGTTATTGGAAAAATATCAAACAATTTTAGTCAAATAATTTTCAAACAAAACCTAATCCAGCCTCACCTAAGTTGCTTGGATTATAGTATCATAACCTAATTTTACATTCTTCTTCATTATATATCATCCTGCCCAAAGCAGTATTATTGTGCTTTAGGGTTCTCTCACCTGGTGTTCATGAGATGCGTTTTGCACATGTTTTACCCCCATAAAGCAAACAAAGTGGTTAGGTTAGGATACATGAAGTTTTTTTTCAGTTGTGAAATATATATTTTGGCAGGGATAATTTATCCTCAAGACAATAAGGCTAGCTTTGAATATGCCATGTTGACTTTTTAGTTTGGATAATTTTGATAACAATCTGTAAAAAATATAATAACAATTTTTTAAAGCCATGTTAGGTTAGGTTAAGTTACATTACATTTTGTTTTCTCTTTTTGCTTAAAAGCATTGGTTATGCTATATTACCTAATGCCAAGCCCTTTTTGGTGTTACTTTGCTTGCCAACTGCAAAGTAATCATTCATAGAGGAAATTAGTGGGCACACCATCTTCATGAATGGTGTATTAGATAGTAAAAAATGAATAATTAATAGAACACCTTAAAGTGCAAATTTACCACATTGTTTGAATCTCAAGAGTTTCGATTTCCCTAGGTAATTAATATCAAATTCCTTCAAAATCAGGAAACACCAGAAAATAAAAAATTGCCAAAATGTCCCAGGAATTCGTGTCTGTGATACTTGTCTGGAGGGGGTGCTATTTCTTTGGAAGTGTACCACTGCAAATGCCCCTGAAGGTGTGTCTTCAGGGAAATAGTATGTATCTGTCTCTGATTTAGGGAATGAGACAACCCCTGGCATTGGTGACAGCATATTTCCTAGTATTAATGGGGTGTGAGTTTGGTTGACCTTGTTGGCCCTTCATCACCAATGCACCTAGCTCTCTTGTCATAATTGCCCCACATTGAGCACAGTTTGGAAATCCAGAGTTGAGTGGAATGTGGTTCAGTACACCCATTGATGCAAACAAGTATTTTAAATGCTTGCCATTAAACCAAAACAAATATGGTATATTCTGCAAATCCAGGATTTATCATGGGGAGGCACACATTTCCTCAGAGGAGCATGTGGAGGAGTGCACTCAAACACATTGAAAGAGTGTCTTTCCATCTCAAGAGGGCATTGTTTCCTGTAAAATGAGTGACTTGCTTTAAAAATCCATTCAGCAGTGGGGGGGGGGGTGCACCCAAGCCTCCCAGAGGGACCCATACATGATGTTGAGGATAGCGGATGATGGAGAACATTGGGACGTGGCTCGTGGCTAGTGATGTCGGCCCTTTGGCCCTTGTGCCCTTTGGCCGTGAAAGGCACCACTTCAGGAAGTCTTCAGTGCATCCTCCCCACCCTATGCTCAACAGATTTGTAAGCCACAAACGTATCTATCAGAGAAAGGGTGCCTCTTTGGGAAGAAAAGGCCTGATTCAGTATGATCGAGAGCACCCTTCCGCCACTCAGCGAAGTTTTCCGCTGAAGGTGTCCATCCAAGGAATCGTGCCTCTCCCCAAATTATAATTATTGGATCTACCCCTGCCAAGTGCAACTTCTTGGTCTTTAAAAGCTTTTTAAGTCCCTGTTCAGAATTCAGCACACTTGTTTTAACAGATGCAGATCTGCTCTCAATACCCCTATTTGGTCTGGGGAGCATGTGGAAAATCATTTGTGCTGTTTGCTGCACACTTCCCGATCTCTAGGGACGTAAGAAAATGCACCAGTGATTTTTTTATGACTTGCATACTTGCACATTGATGCTAAAATCGGGGGTTCTGGCTAAAATGTGCACTTTATAAGACTAAGCTGGCTTAAAACAACGTTTCCTGATGTGCTCTACCCATTATAAAAATGACAACTCAAGAAAATTGAAGCTTACAATTTGGAAAATTTCCAACGATTAAAATGTGAATTTTTGAGTGAGCAAACATTTCGGGGTCATGTTCGATTAGCCTTCCCTTTCTGGTGCCCTTCGATTAACCTTCCCTTTCCCTTAAAGTCATTATTGTTTTAAAATCCCCCCCCCCCCAAATGAACTCCCCAGAGGCAAAACATGTCAGTCATGATCCCATAGATCCCCTCCCAACCCCCTTCGGCCCACCGGTGCTCTCGGGCACCGTCGGGAAACCGACTTGTACCGGCGACCAGCTTTGATTGTCTTTTTGTCCCCTCCCACCCAATAGGATAGGCCGACAGAGGTGCCTTTCTGGTTTAATGGATCGGGATAGCGGTCTACGACCGTGACTGCTCCCGCCTCTGCTCGGCTACTCCCATCCCTCCAAAACTCGGTGTCTTTCTACCCCTTTTTCACGTCACTTCTTTCCACACCTTTCCTTGCAGCACCCCTTCAGGGTGCCTATCTTGTCTGCACCCCTTCAGGGCGCCCTTCTCTCCACACACGCACTTCCCCCCTTGTCTCGCCGGGTACAATCCCCGCCCCGCCCCGGTATGCCCGGGGCCCCCCCCGCCCCCTCGGGAGGACGGCGGGCGCCGGCCGCGGCCGGGAGCCCGCCTGCCCCCTCCTCAGGACCCCCGGAGGGAGAATCGTTCGTGATTCTCACGAAAGCTGAGGGCTCGTGGACCCGAACCTCCCCGTTCGCGATCGCGAGGGAGCTGGACGGATGGACCGGTGGCGTGATTTCCGCCAAGGTCCTCCGCTCCGGTTCCCTCCTGGTCCGCGTAAGAGAGGCGGCCCATGCACTGCTGAGCTTGGGCAACTTCCTAGGATGGGACACCGACGTTGAGATGGCCGACAGACTAAATATGTCGTTTACTACGGCATATGCTCCCGAGCTTGCGGAGCTCTCAGAGGAAGAGCTCCTCGCGGAGCTCGGGTCGCAGGGAGTCTGCGAAGTCACGCGACTAGGCCGCCGAGCCAGACCGGGCCCAGTTCTGAAACTGGGATTTAGGTCCCTGAACCCTCCCAGCCACGTCATGGCGGGCTACCTAAGGGTGGCACTCCGCCCCTTGACCCCGCCCCCTTCGCGCTGCACATATTGTCAGCGCTACGGACATCTGAGCCGGGCGTGCCGCGCGAAGACGCCAGTCTGCGGCCGTTGCGCCGAGGGCCACCCGTCGGAGACATGCGACACCGATGAGCTGCGGTGTGTGGCATGCCAGGACCCGCACCTTGCCTCGTCCCCTAGGTGCCCTGCCTGGCTATACGCCAAAGAAAGGCAGGCAAGTCGCCTCGCCACACAGCGCGGCGCTCCGTCCTCGCAGTTTACAGTGATAAATTATTCGTGAACTAGGGTGGAATATACCACTTTCTGAACACTCAATCGACATCCTTCTCCAGGAAGTATCGACATCCTGCTCCTTGATGCATGCTTATGAAGTCTTTGTGTCTTTTCTAGCAGTATCTCGTTTATAAGTAGCATGTGCATGCTGTTGAAAAGGAATGGTGATACGCGAACATTTCGCAATGCAATTTCAGGTAAGCGGATCACCTATAATGTGACATGGCATGCAATAGCTGTTTATAGCACAGTTGTTATTCTCCCTATCCCGAATATAGCTCTTCTTGAATTATGAATCTCAAAACAAATGATAAAGGTACAGTCATAATTACCTACACCGTTGGCTCAAATTTGAGTCTGAAAGACATCAAAAGCATTTTAAATGACACTAATTCAATGGGAAATTTAGGCATCCTACTGTGCTCGTTTCGACATCTCACACCTAACGAAAAAGAAACATTATTTTAACCCTGTCAGTTTAAAATGAAAAGTCAGAATTTATTCTACCATTTCTTTTTGTGTGAAACCAACAGCAGGTACCCACTGGAAATGACTGGCGTAGCATTCCTAAGTATTTTGTGGCACTAACAATGTGTGGTATGTTACATTTCCACAATGTGTGGTATGTGGTATGTTACATTTCCACCAATAGGTCAAGGCCAAAATATCAACAGGTCACAATGCTGACATCATTTTGGAAGTTTCCAAAATAGTGCCCAAAGCACTACTTTACAATACCTAGAAGAAAATGGATGCATGTTCGGTTTCAGCATTCAGATTAACAGCAGAGTGACTTATGCACAAAACAGGGTCACATGAGGCTATGTGGGGTCACTGACCTCAAATGGCTTTCGAAATGTCAACGGACATATAAACCGGTTCACTGATTTGTCCATGGCCATACCACACCCAGCATTGACTTTGTCCATGGCCATACCACACCCAGCATTGACTATTTGTCCATGGCCATACATACCACACCCAGCATTGACTATTTGCTAGCAATCAGTGAAGATCAAGGGGGGACGAGTGGTCTAGGGGTAAGATGCTCGTCTCGCAATCGAAAGATTGTGGGTTCGAATCTCACCTGTCGCTACTCTTCGCCCGCGACCAATCGGCGTGAGAGATTGGCGACGCTATATGACTCAACGGTCGACGTGTCTTAAAACCAATAACCAACCAAGTGAAGATCAATGCCAATATTTGGCAATTTCAGCACAAAGCAGTCTGACATGCTCTCCCTTGTGCTACAGGTCCATGATCTGACATGATATTAATGTTAATAGCCACCATGGAAGTGGATGTGTCTGTATGTAGATGTACGATGTAATATAATATATGCACCACCCAGCACACAGTGTGACTGGTTTGATCACCACCTCCGGCAGCCTATACGGAGCTGGAGCTGCTCAAGCTATGGAAGGGCCTCTTCTTCTGCATGTGGATGTCGGACAAGCCACTGGTGCAGGAGCAGCTGGCCGAGGAGCTGGCGCAGCTGGTGCACCTGTTCCCGCACTGGCAGGACGCTGTTACCTTCTGCCGCACCTTCTTCACCACAATGGCCCGCGAGTGGCCCGGCATCGACGTCATCCGACGCGAGAAGTTCATGATGGTGGGTGGTCTCCTCTGCAGACCACTGGCCTGTTCTGTGGCTGCGCCGGCTCGGCTGCTGAGCCACCGCGTGCTGACGGGCGGGAGCGTGGATTGGAGTGTGCAGTGTGCACTGATTCGCTATCACACGCCGGATTTGCTGGTGCTCTGGTAATGCAGGGTACAAAGG
This sequence comes from Ashinkailepas kermadecensis, assembly GCA_034440615.1. Lineage (NCBI taxonomy): Eukaryota > Metazoa > Arthropoda > Thecostraca > Neolepadidae > Ashinkailepas > Ashinkailepas kermadecensis. The sequence goes on along the minus strand of JAOTOM010004656.1, from coordinate 140,776 downwards.
AAAGGCACCACGTTGTTGGTTAGTTTGGCTTTAGGGCGCCTTGACCAGATTTAATAATTCGCGCCCAAAGGACGCCACATCGAAGGAGCTGTATTCTGCTGCGAAGTTAGTTCTGGGTACCGGTGCAACAGAGACCCCGTGTGTGTATCATCAGTTCTCTGATCCAGTCCCTGTCAGTCCCAGACCCTGTGATCTCTGACACAGTCAGCTAGTTGTCTGACTCCTGCGATCCCAGATCAGCTTGTATCTGATCTCCGGTATCTGACATCTGCGACCCCAGATCAGCTTGGGTCTGACCTCTGAGCTCTGGTATCCGACATCTGCGACCCCAGATCAGCTGGCGTCTGACCTCTCACCTCTGGTATCTGACATCTGCGACCTCAGATCAGCTGGCGTCTGACCTCTCACCTCTGGTATCTGACATCTGCGACCTCAGATCAGCTGGTGTCTGACCTCTGTGACCCCAGATCAGCTGGTGTCTGACCTCTGTGACCCAAGATCAGGTGGTGTCTGACCTGTGTGAGCCATGTGTCTGTTGTCTGACCTGTGTGTGACTCGGGCCAGCTGGTGCGGCGGGTGCTGCGCCAGAGCCTGACGCTGGCGGCGGCCACCGACTGGACGGGGCCCGTGTCTGTTGTCTGACCTGTGTGTGACTCGGGCCAGCTGGTGCGGCGGGTGCTGCGCCAGAGCCTGACGCTGGCGGCGGCCACCGACTGGACGGGGCCCGTGTCTGTTGTCTGACCTGTGTGTGACTCGGGCCAGCTGGTGCGGCGGGTGCTGCGCCAGAGCCTGACGCTGGCGGCGGCCACCGACTGGACGGGGCCCGTGTCTGTTGTCTGACCTGTGTGTGACTCGGGCCAGCTGGTGCGGCGGGTGCTGCGCCAGAGCCTGACGCTGGCGGCGGCCACCGACTGGACGGGACCCGTGTCTGTTGTCTGACCTGTGTGTGACTCGGGCCAGCTGGTGCGGCGGGTGCTGCGCCAGAGTCTGACCGGCGGCGGCCACCGACTGGACGGGACCCGTGTCTGTTGTCTGACCTGTGTGACTCGGGCCAGCTGGGCGGCGGGTGCTGCGCCAGAGCCTGACGCTGGCGGCGGCCGCCACTGGACGGGACCCGTGTCTGTTGTCTGACCTGTGTGTGACTCGGGCCAGCTGGTGCGGCGGGTGCTGCGCCAGAGTCTGGCGCTGGCGGCGGCCACCGACTGGACGGGGCCCGTGTCTGTTGTCTGACCTGTGTGTGACTCGGGCCAGCTGGTGCGGCGGGTGCTGCGCCAGAGCCTGACGCTGGCGGCGGCCACCGACTGGACGGGGCCCGTGTCTGTTGTCTGACCTGTGTGTGACTCGGGCCAGCTGGTGCGGCGGGTGCTGCGCCAGAGCCTGACGCTGGCGGCGGCCACCGACTGGACGGGGCCCGTGTCGGACGGTGTCCGGGCCGTGTACACGGCGGCGTTCGCGCGGCCAGAGGACCCGGCCAGTCTGCCTCTGGGCCTGCAGCTGCACTGCATTGAGATCTTCCTGGAGGAGGTGGCCAAGGTGGGCCGCGGCCGTATCACACCGCAGCAGCTGGCGCCGCTGCTACAGCCATTCATACAGGTCAGCACTGATGGGCGCGGTTCACTTGGGTCAGTGCCCTATTAACCTGTCGGTCAGGTCGGTATTGCCTTGTGCACGTTCGGTCTGGGTGGAAGATATGGTACCTTGGGAGGGTCCGGAATTGTCCAAGGACGACACATACTGTTCAAAAGCTGTGCTGATTATAAATGTCTAGTTTTTGATGAAAATCTATCCATGTCGTTTTTGCAGGCATTACAGGTAATTTGCATTTGATTTTGAAATGATTGCAATTGATGGGGTCTGCTGCTTAGGCTATGGTTGTGCAGTTGTCTTATTCGTTATCTATCACGTCAAATTATAAGCATCTATATGTAGTAAGTTGTACTGATGTGCTATTCTCACAGCATTTGTAACAATTCACCAAATCCTTGTATGTATTGCTGTATGTATTGACATGTATTGACATTATGCCTTATTTCTGATCGCATTTGCGCATGACATCTCCCGTAGCAACACGCCAGCAATAAGTTAGCCGCCCAGAGCCTAGGACACAGACAATGTTGGACGAATCACCACATGTATAGTACAATTCCACAAGTTAATTTGTACCACGTATGTGAGTCCATGAATGCCATTAGGACGTCAGAGCTGTCAGAAATGGCTGCGCTGCATATGTTTTGCGCTTCGTTTGCACCTAGTTTGTGCTATCTCGCCATTGTCCTGGCCCTCATTTATGAGACAAGGGTTGCACTGCTGGAGAGTGTACACTGGCTATGCACTATGTGACCGGCGCGACCCGAGCTTGCGAAGGGCACCAATGATGTGCCGAGAAACAACTGGAGACGACCTTTGCATTTGGTCAGTGTGAACTCTGCGACATCACATCCTCTGCTAGCTGTTTAGGGGACGAGTGGTCTAGGGGTAAGATGCTCGTCTCACAATCGAAAGACTGTGGGTTCGAGTCTCACCTGTCGCTACTCTTCGCCCGCGACCAATCGGCGTGAGAGATTGGCGACGCTATATGACTCAACGGTCGACGTGTCGTAAAACCAATAACCAACCAACCAACCTCTGCTAGCTATTTACACTTTTTACATATATCCGGGCATTGGCTAGAAATCACTAAGTGCAAAGTGCACTGCAACGCACAACACAAAGCAAAGTGCACTTAGTGCATCACAAACTAAGTGTGAACAAACCGCAAAATATACACATTCCAGCAGTCGCCAACGGCTCTGACGCTCTGAGAGGCGTCATGTGGGCTTAGTTAGTTATTTGGGCTTTAGGGCGCTTCGACCATAATTGTTCATTCGCGCCCATCATGTGGGCTTACCTGACGTACTAAATGCAAATTAACTCATTTTATTTTTATTTTACATCCATCCATTTATCTCACATATTATACATTGGAGATTTGATCAAACATCGTCTTCGTTGATTAGACAACGGGCGGTGGATGTCGAGCCGCGTGTTGCTAAGGGAGATGTGATGCGCACATGCGAGCGAAAGTAAGATGTAATGACAATGCGTAGAAGACCAGAGTGTATTGATTGAACCTCTCACCCACCGTGAGAGGGTCACAGCCTACTGGACATTGTTGCCTAGAAATTGAGGATTTGATAGATACTAAATAAGGCAGCTACACAATCATAAATTATGCAACGATCCAGTTAATTTATGCAATTGCGAAATGGAATAACAGTACCTTATGGAGAGGCGATTGATGGATTTTTGTAGAACAAATGCATTTTCGTAATCAGCACATGCTCGGCTTCGAATGATTTGTGTCGTATTTCAACATTCCGAACATTAAGAACAGGGTTGAATATCTTTCATCAAAACAGTGAAGATGGTCTGGGTCCGATAATTTTGCAGATTTAACAGAACAAATGACAACTTAGCAACTGGGTACCAAACCATGAGGGGTCTGGGCTCTCCCCTGCCCTCCCGGGATCTCCAGTAATTCCTTCCAGCGAACTGTGAAGTGGGCACGGTAGTACAGACCGACTAGAGGGTTGTGTTTGGTTTTCCTTGCATCCTCCGTTGATACATACTCATGCCGCTGGATCAAGTTACGTAGTTTGCAACTTTTTACTGTTTTTGTGTGGATCCCTGGCGATATTCTTGCACCTGATTTTATTTTACTTACTGTATTCTTCGATTAGTGACGAGCCTTATAGGTTGCTGTGGAGCTGCTGAAAGGCCCCCGCCTGTGTACAGTGAGTGTTGCTTGTCTGCCCCGTGTGGCGTGCCAGCAGCGGTGTACATTGTGGTGGCCTGTGGTGTATGGCAGCGACACCGCCTGCTGAGCACCGCCGTCACGCCGCCACAGGTGCTGACGGTGAGCAGGCAGTCGACGCTGCGCTCCACCGTCACCGACAGCATCTTCTACCACCTGATGCGCCAGAGCGACGAGGGCATCGCCAGCGACGCGCAGCTGCACGGACCGGCGGCCGGCGCCGGCGGCGACGACGGCGACGACGACGACAGCAGCAGCGGCAGCGGCGGCGGCGATGTGAGCTGGCGAACTGGGGAGATGAGCTTGGGGACTGGAGAGATGAGTTCAGGGACTGGGCAGGCGAACTGTCCTACTGGAGAGCTGAAGGGAGCCTCGACACTGGGAAGCTCGGGAGATGAGCTGCGAGGCCAGAGAGCTTGGGACGGGAGGAGATTTAAACACTGGAGAAAAGCATGAAAATGTGTTATTGAGAAGGTGAGCAGCTGAGTTTAGCCACCAGGGTGTTGGAGATATGAGCTTCGGTTGTGGGAGGGGATAGACGAGTTTATTGTTTGAGGATGAGGTTAAGGACTGGGTAGCTAGTGTGGAGGAGTCTAGTTCGGTTAATTGGAAGATGTGTGTGGGTGTATGTTCAGGTACCTGTACAAGGTCAATAAGTGCGCTCGGGTGCGAAATGAACGAATGAGTAGAGAACGAGTTCAGAAACGAGGCGAGTTTTCCGATAGGGACGAATCAAATTGAAGGGAGACAACATTTTTGAATTTACAGTAAATTGACATTGAATCCTCTGCACTGTCCCATCTGTCTGTTCACAAAGCCTGTCTCCAAGTCATGGGTAGATGTATACTATGTCCGGGAGTGCAATGTTGCCGCCCTCCAACGTGTGTGCCGTGTGGCACCAATACTCTGCCATTTGACGACCGTCCATTGGCGAAGACGAAGTGAGTACCGACTGGCTCCGGAATATGTACCAGCTCAGGAACTGCTGTGTGGAGATGATGTTGTATTGACTTTGAACTCGGTCATCGTGTGTGATCCTGCGCGTCCCCCTGTGTGACCTGACGCCGAGCATGTTCACACTCGCATAGGTGTTCTGGATGCCTCACCAGCCTCATGTGCTATTAACTCCTGGTCCCACGTGTGGACACCCCTTCCCCTGCATCATCATCGGTCCTCCGCATGTAACCCGCTGTCCGCTGTGTTCCCATTCCTTTGAGTGGTTATCTGTGCTCTACCTGACGCGCACCCCTTATGCAACCCTCTGAATGTTCCTCTACTGTCTGCTGCACCACAGTCGGCGCGCCCTTAAACCCAAATAATCAATAAATCAATATCTGCTGCACCAGTCTGCCGGGAGACCGAGGACCAGCCGGGGGACGGCCCGATGGACCCTAGTGCCGGAGGTGTGGACCTGTCCCCCTGTGTAACTCCTCCCCTCTGCTGCACCAGTCTGCTGTGGAGACCGGGGGACGACCCGATGGACCCTAGTGTCGGACGTGTGGACCTGTCCCCCTGTGTAACTCCTCCCCTCTGCTGCACCAGTCTGCCGGGGAGAGCGAGGACCAGCCGGGGGACGGCCCGATGGACCCCCGGGCCGGACGTGTGGACCTGTCTCCCTGTGTAACTCCTCCCCTCTGCTGCACCAGTCTGCCGGGGAGAGCGAGGACCAGCCGGGGGACGGCCCGATGGACCCCCGGGCCGGACGTGTGGACCTGTCTCCCTGTGTAACTCCTCCCCTCTGCTGCACCAGTCTGCCGGGGAGAGCGAGGACCAGCCGGGGGGCGGCCCGACCGGGCCGGACGTGGACCGTCTCCTGTGTAACTCCCCCCCTCTGCACCAGTCTGCCGGGGGAGCGAGGACCCGGGGACGGCCCATGGACCCCCAGGCCGGACGTGTGGACCTGTCTCCCTGTGTAACTCCTCCCCTCTGCTGCACCAGTCTGCTGTGGAGACCGGGGGACGGCCCGATGGACCCCCGGGCCGGACGTGTGGACCTGTCTCCCTGTGTAACTCCTCCCTCCCCTCTGCTGCACCAGTCTGCCGGAGAGAGCGAGGACCAGCCGGGGGACGGCCCGATGGACCCCCGGGCCGGACGTGTGGACCTGTCTCCCTGTGTAACTCCTCCCTCCCCTCTGCTGCACCAGTCTGCCGGGGAGAGCGAGGACCAGCCGGGGGGCGGCCCGATGGACCCCCGGGCCGGAGGGGTGGATGTGGTGCTGCCACAGCTGCAGGTCGACTACAATCAGCTGGCGGACGCGCTGGTGCAGGCCGGAGAGGAGGCCTCCGTCCGACAGATCTATCGTGCTGCCCTCTACCGACTCGGCCAACAGTCAGTAGCCTGGGCGTGGAGGTGGTTAAGTGGAGCAGGGGAGGGTGCGAGGATTGTGGAGAAGCATGATTGTGGAAGGAAGGGCGTAACCGTGATGAGGGTGTAGGAGTGTAATATTATTTGGGACTATTGGCATGCTGGATGGTCATTAATTCACATCTGCCAGATAATTACACTCAACACCTGCATCATCATAGCGGACATGTTCAAAGTTACTAAGACCGTACATGGAGTGATCCGGACTTCAGCTTCCATTGTGCATGCTTCGAGAAGCTGGCACCTTGCTGACATCTCATCAGTTCCGCTCCTGCATCCTCTAGGTCCTGCAGCTCACATGATCACCTAACATGGCAAATGGCATTATCATCAATCACGTTGCCAGGTTGTTGGGTCAATGGCCGATTATGGATAGAAAAGAGTCATAAAGTCATAAAGTGTTCAGGCTTAATAAGAGCCACAGGGGCCCATCTGGGTTAAGCCTATCTAGAAAAGGTACTAGAAATGTACATACTCTCACCCCAATCAATCCCTTATCTCAAGTTCCTAGGGAGCTAAATATCCCAGCCTATCTAGCACCATTCACTAGCTATTGCATAACACACTCAACAATTACAAACTCCTCCCTCATGCCCATTGTGCTACCATAGACAATCTCATCAGTATCACATCCCGAAGGAAGGTGCTGAATCCATTGCTAGGTACACCCTATATAAAGTTATAAAGCATTTGGACTTAATAAGAGACCCAAAGGCCCATCCAGTTAAGTCTGTAAATGGAAGATACCATAAGCCTGGTAAAAAGACCCACCTCAACCATCCCACATCCTGAAGAAACCAGTCCTCCAATATCCCACACACCTATCAATGCCTATCTACCCTAACTATCCAGCCCTATTCCCCTGTTCTCTCTTAACACATGTGGATTGAATGCCTTATCAATAATTTTCCAGCTGCATCCATGCCTGCTTAAAGGGGTCTGTGCCGTGCACACTTACTTAACATAAATCTCACCCCATCCATCACAAATTAGAACTCAAAAACAAGATTTTCCTGTCTAAAAATTTTTCCACCCTACTTTTAAATACATTCAATGAGGAACTCTCCACAACATCAGCAGGCAGCCCATTCCACTGATCAACAACCCTTTGACTGAAGACCTGTTGTCGCTTAGCTGTCCTACACCTCAACTTGTCTAACCTGAATTGATGACCCCTATGTGATACTCTAAACTGAAGAGCACCATTCAAATTGACCTGATCTGGTCCTTTAAACAATTTTGTGCATTTCAATCATGTCCCCCCTTAATCTCCTATGCTTGAGTGAGTACATATCCAATGAATGGGCGCTATATGATCAACATGGTCGACGCGCCCTAAAGCCCAAATAACTAACTAACATATCCAATGCCACAAGCCTTTCTCCATTTTCTAAGTTATCTATTCCACTGATGAGTCTAGTTGCTTTGCGCTGCACTCTTTCTAACATGTCTATATCTTTTTATAGGTAGGGGCTCCATGCTTGTACAGAGTATTCCAAGTGGGGTCATATGCTTAGCACATATGCTAAGTACAGTTTTTTCATGACTTCCTTGCTCTTATATATCACACTTCTATTAATGAGTCCCAGCATTCTGAGTGCCCTGTTCCTAGCTGAGCTACATTGTTTTTCTGCGTTAAGGTCTCTTGAAACCAACACACCTAAGTCCCTTACCTCTTCAATAGCATCCAGTTCCCTCCCTCCCGTTGTATATCTTAAAGTCCTAGATTGATCGCAACTATTTGCCACTCCTACCAGCTTGATGTCGTCAGCAAATTTGGACACTATTCCTCAGCCCTACCTCAATGTTATTCACAAAGATGATAAAGAGAAGTGGCCCTAGAACAGAGCCCTGTGGTACTCCACTCAGAACATCCTTCCAATCAGATTTACGTCCATTTAGCATTACCCTTTGTTTCCTTCCCCTCAACCATGCTCCAATCCAATGTAGAACTTTTCAAACAATCCCATGTTGCTGTAGTTGATGAATTAGCCTCCCATGTGGAACTTTATCAAAACCTTTGCTAGAGTCCAAGTACACAACATCCATCCTGCTTTGATTGAACTCCAAAGGGTTAGTTAAACAAGACCTTCGAGATCGAAATCCAGGTTGAGTATCCCTTAAAAGATTGTGCCTATCAAGATGAATCTGAACATTCCGTTTAACCAGATTTTCTAGTACCTTGCAAACTATTGAGGTCAAACTGACTGGCCTGTAGTTCCCTACACACTTCATACTTCCATTGTTGAAAATTGGTACTACATTTGCATTCCTCCAATCTTCAGGCACTTCAGAATATTCCATAGACCGCCTGAAAATTTTACCTAGGGGAACTGCTAAAGCTTTAGCACACTCTACTAAGACCCTAGCATATATATCATCTGGTCCAGAAGCTTTATTAGGTTTTATATTCTGCAACTGCTTTTCTACAGCTTCTGTAGTTATGTAAGATACTCCAACCTATCACCTGTCATGGCATAAGATTCAGTTGTTTCTGGTCTAGAGTACTAGAAGTGGATCTCAATCTCAGCTGGATGTTACTGTAGGATAGACCCATTGAACATGCTGCTCCCTTTTGGACCCTGTAGTCGGCGCACCGTTCAATCCAAATAATCAATATCTGATCACAATGATCACAATTATCATGTTTGATAATGACTTGACTAGCTGCGATCGCTGGTTAACCTGCCAGTCATTCTGGTCAGATCATCACACCCTGTCACGGGGGTCATTATATGCCCCCTCTAATCTCCAAACTAAATGTCAATTGACATGATGTTTTTGGCCAAAATGTTTGCCGACCCAAAAGTAACAATTTTTGATGTTTGCAACTTGCAACAATTAGAAAAATTTTATTTCGTTTTTTTTATTTGTATCTGCTAATAGGTATAGCGCGCTGAGAAACGTTGTTTTAAGTAAGCATAGCATCCTACAAAGTGCTTACATTAGCCAGAATATTCGATTTTAGCCCTAACAGACAAATATGCACAGCATATTCATTAAAGTATCTTTACCCGTTAAGGCATAACTGGCTGAACTTTTTTTTGGAGGTGACCTCACTTGACCTTGACTAACTCGGCGACTGTTGATGACCCGTCTTTTTCACTACCCACGGAAAACCTAAAGATCCCCCGGGCAGGTATTCCCCAGGGGGCATACAAAGATCCCCCTAGACGGCGCGGGTTCAATATAGCTTCATCTGGCAATGCAAGGAGTGGATTTTTGTGGGGGTATGATTATTTTGAGTGCCGAAACTCCTAAAATTGGTCATTTTCCGCACTGGTAGTAAGGGTTCACTTCGGGTCACGGATTGCTCACCCGCTGTGAAGTAAGTCACGATATGACTGGGAAATTCAGTTAATGCTCAAATATTCATTCATCCTTGTCTGAAGTTTCGATCATTTTCCCACATAGAAAGACATGTGCAGTATAACTGTAACTGATAAATACTGTAAAATGCAGGTGATCAAAATGAAAATTCCTCAACTTTATGCACCCAAAAACTCCAATAACTAATTAACTCTTCAACCTGGTACTGGTGTTTTATCGTTTGGTGCCTGTACTTTTTGTGCTCTATGTGACCTATGCAGTCGATGCGCCCCTGAACTACAATAACTAACTAAATGTACTGTGTTTTCTTTCCATCGTTCACTATTGTCAACGAACTTTGTCTTGAGTCGCTCAGTTAATGGAAAAGTATATTTTTTTAGGACACTGGGCTCGTCAAGTCTCTTGACCGTCTGCATAGCTGCAGTGATTGAACCCCACAGGCCGTTTTGTTGCCACAGTCATCTACTCTTGCAGGGCGTCGGTGAAAATGATACAGAAGGCTAGTTTTGTGTTAAGACTTTGAAAGTTGGCATTGTTTCCGTGGCAAGGATGGAACTAACTTTGAGATAGCTAACCATTGCAAGTATGAAGGTTCCACCCTCCGCTAGTTTGTGGCGCATCGCTGCGGTGTCATGATGTTGTTCATGGGTAATGCTCGGTCACAAAATCCATTTTAAACTTCGTTGTCCCAGTGAAATTCAAATTCTTGAAATTCAAGTACAAGAGTGGAAAGTTTAGGTGAGTACAGAAGCGTGTGATATGTAAAGTATATAAAGTAAATAGCCTTATGAAGTAAGTTACGATTTTGTGGCCAGCATTTAGTATGCCTTAAAATCAAGTGCAACAAAACAACTTTCCGATGTTATTTCCTGATTGTGGGATGTTTTCAGTTGCACTAATATTTGGAGTGCAGGAACAGGTTAAATAAGTATGGAGAGCTGTCGGTATTGGAGCGCCAGAGTGGAAAATTATTCTCAGCTAGGTGTCACTTTCCATCAGAAATCTGTAAATTTGTTGGCACTGAGATTACGATATTGGGCAATCCCAATGATATCTCTGAACTTAAAACACCATCTACCTCTTGGGGGCGTCGTTTCTACCCATATCAGACGATTTGGTGACAACGAAAAACTTTGCATCAGTAGTGTATCGTTGTCGGGTAGTGGTGACCGGCCTCGTCCAAGGGTCTCGCGTATCGGCAGACCCTCGTATGGTGTTCAATTCCTTTTCAGGTGGGTGTCAAGCAGTGTTGGATTTTCACTTCTCGTTCTTGGATTCGGAGTGTATAATCTTTGAGTTCATGCAATTACGGAGTGCATAATGCCTGGTAACCATGGGGTGAATACAAATTACTGAGACAAAGAAATAAAGTCTTGTTTTTCGATTCAAGAAGCATACATTACAGGTGTTGCATCCCACACAGCCTAAGTATGCCGCCTGATGCTGGATCACATAAAAACAGTATTCACTGAGAATACAAACTTCACATAGCAGTCATATGTGTTGTGGTGCTGGAAAAGTGTTAAATATACTGTCATTGGCAAGAAGTGATGCATTTAATCGTGATTGATTTTCCATGCGAGTTTGAATATATTTCAACTTCAGGTATGTAGGTATATTACTATGATTAAATATATTATTCAAGCTTAGGGTATTCACAAGACACGTCTTACACAGTTTACCTCCATGAAGCAAACAAATTGGTTAGGCTTGGTTATGTTATAAGTTGGGCTCTACTCTTAAGTTGGACAAGTTTTCATATCCAATGCTTTTTTATATTTCAAGAATTTGTTTTTCAACAATGAACCAGGCAAGGTTAGGTTATGTCAGGTTATGTTCTTTAATTTGCATTTTTTTAAAGCAAAATACTGATTGAACTTTTTCCTTTTTCAAGAGAATTGTTCTTTTTGCATTGAAGGTTAGGCTAGGTTAGGGTAGATTATGCCACATTTTTTATTTCCCAAATTAATTTTTACACTATATTACCCAGCTCCAAGCCCATTTATTGGTGTTGTTTTGCCTGCCAACTGGAAAGTATGTATTTACAGTGGAAGTGAGTGGTCACACCATGTAAACCACATTTTTAAACATGGCATTGGAAAAAGGAATTTAAATAACCCAAAATTACCCTAAACTGCAAATTTACAAATAGAAACAAAGTGATGATGAACAAGAATTATGCCTTTCACATCAGGAACCACAAAACCTCAATATCCCTTATGGAAAATGATTGGTCCTGAACCCTGTGCTGATGAAGAATGCCCATGGCATGGTTGGATTTAAAAACATAATGTATCAGGACTGCAAAAAAAATGTTTCCAATAGGAAATTTGAATCCATTCATTCCATGCACCACCATAGGCATTATGTTAAATTTGGAAATCGTTGTTATTTGGGTTTAAGGGCGCTTCGACCCAAATAACAACGTGGAAATTTGGAAATCATTATGTCGCATTGGCAACAACAAAAGTGTACAAATTTACACCTGTGATTAGCATGCTCCAACTGTTACCCATCGAAAGCCAGCATTAATAGCAATTAGCCATATTCGCCGCAATAGAATCGGCAGAAAAAAGAATTCCTACAAGGGGTATGCCAGACAATAGGAGTCACAGAAGATAATAAAGCAGCACCTACCAGTTATTATTCCCACAGCACCTACTCTTTTCCCCGAGGCGCACACCTGAGGAAAACGAAAACAGAAAAAATAACAATAGCCTCCTCCCCGGCTTCGTACCTTGGCTGTTGCCTTGGCTGACTCGATAGGCCTTGGGCTGGCCTGGGCTGGCCCAAGGCCGGCTGGCCTTAACCTTCATCAGGGCTGGCTGCGACTTGTGTTACATTGTCACAAAAATAATGCAATCGAGACAAGCTGCTCTTTTACCTTTGTCAACAAAGATTTCATCCCATTGGCTGAGTTCAAACCATTAAGCCAATCAGCAGCCTCCGTACAGTCAGCCGGAGTTGACGAAAGACCAGTAAGCGGCTCGTAACCACCCCGCATTTAGCAGCGTATAAGAACATGACGGCTAAATTTCCATTTTCCCGGAGTGGGAGAAATTAGTTGTCGGAGTGGCATAAATACTATTATTGCCACCAGTTTGTGGTGTATTTAAACAATGTAGGTCATGAAATGGAAGGACACTGAAATTTCTGGTTATATCGTGGTCCATTTGACTGTAAAATATAACCAGATTTGAAGAACGTTTTGGTACCATTTAGGTCATTTTCTTGCGTGAAATCCATCGGATATCTTTTTTGTTTTATTGCTCTGGACTGGTCCAGGATGCAAAACGATCAGTTTTGTTCATGTCAAGTTATGTAGAACATCTCAATCTTCAAGGAAACAGAAAGGAATGCATTATTTATGGCCTTTCTTGGCCGTAGTTTAAAAAGCTCCGACCGGAGTGGGAGCTGGAGAGCCGCGAATCCATCGAATCCAAGAAGCGCCGTTCGGGTCTGGCCAGTCTGGGAATGGTGGTTTCCCTTCATTAGGCGAGCCGAGAATAGAGGTTTCTTTCACTTGGCGAGGAATTTTTCTTGTATTCACCGAGTTGCCCACTGGATGGAAAGAGACGAAAGAGGCTCGTTGTAGGCATCGCCAACCTTGGTAGGAACGACCTACGTATCTATTATCAATATCTTCGCCATTGAAATTATTGGCTGGGATAAGCCTCGTGAGTTGTATGATGGGATATAGTCCGATAATTCAGGGACCAGGTAGTGAGACTACTAGTTGATCTCGTGAGTATCGGCCGACGTAGGAACTTAGGCCCAATTGAGGTTTCTTGAAATTTAATTATTCTTGTTGGTGTAAACTTCAGTATCAAATCAGAAATATACCTACCTAGCTAGAATGATGTATGCATAACCAGCTTAATGTTGAGAAGTATGGGTAGCCATAGCAAAATTGTGATTCCTTATATTTTGCAGTGGTGCACATCTGTATCCCTCTGTTGGTGCCCATGCATGCAGTGGCACAACCTAGGACAGGGGACCCTCAATGTTTGCTTTGCTTCTCGAATGACTTCAACTTTTAACATGGGACTCTATGGAGTGTGCCCCCAATCTATTTCACCCTGCCCATTGCCTTTCAGGTATCCCCCCCCCAATAATTTTCATAAATGAACATCCATAGCCTGGAAAGAGTATTTTCATAAGTGTGTTCTTAATGTGTTGGATTTGGATAGAAGAACCTTTCAGCTTGCTTTGTTTTGTTTTGGAAATAAAGCTTTCATTTTTGTAAGACAATATATTTTCAGGAATAAGGGATTGGTCCCCTTCAGTGCACGGATACAGTAACTCACAAGCATTGTTGTGCTCTAACTAAATGTTTCAGGAAATTGTGAAGTGCACCCCACCTCATACCCCAATAAACTCCTTTGCAAGTTGTGTAGGGACTTCTCTAGTTCTCTAGTTCTGTCTAGCCTTGCATTCTTCTGAACACTACTGATTCCAGCATTTTCAAAAATGAACAATGTACACATGAAGGAATGGCTGTTTATTAATTCACATGTTTCAGACAATTGCATACCACCTGCACCATTTCATGGAACAAATACATTGGTATTAATGTTGTATACAGATTGCAGAGTGATCCTTAAGCATCTGCTGTCATCTGTTGCACATGCTAGCAAGCTGGCACTCGTCTAGTCTTGCTTGCATCTAATTTTCTGTTCTACTTCTGCATCCTCTTGGAATGTTGCTGCAGCTCTCATGGTCACCTGAAATAACAAATGTGCATTATCTTCAATGATGTTGCCAAGTTGCTGTGGCAAGGACATAACATGGCTAGACAAGATGAAGAACACCAAAACTAGAAGGGTTTTTCATTGTCAGCCACTTATTACCATATGTTATAGGCCCTTGGAGCATGCTGCATCCTCTGCTTCATCACAGTCCAATAATACTATTGGATTACGACAGCTGGTTGAGATTGCTGTTTAAGCAAGGCTCTTCACGATATATCATGTAATGTAAGGAGTGAATTTTTTTTGGGAGTGTATAATTCTTTGGATGACAAAAGTTCCAAAAAAGGACCATATTTCCAACACTGGTGTCAAGTTTAAACCAAGCCTTGTTGGCAGATTAAGAGGTGGGCCTGGGAAGTTCCGTCTACCCAGATTTGGACCGCTGTAGTAAGGACTATGTACGTTGAATTCGCCTTGAGTCATCACTCGCCCTTTGTTATAATTATGTGCAGGACTTGAAGTTAAATAATATGTGGCACGACAATGCATATTTTAGCCAGATCCAATCATCAATTCCATTTGATCACATATTTCATCAGGGGAATCACGCAAACCACGCAGTGTCCTCATACTCTGCTGCAAATAGTCTTCGGCTAAAAGTGGCAGTAAGACTATTATAGCTCGGAAGTATGACCCCACGTAAATTTGCGTGGTAAAAAGTAGAGGCCAGAACCGGGTAAATTAAGATACACCACATATAAGATTGACATTTTTGCCTGTGATATGATTCTGGATCGCATGTCCCTCAAGATTTCAGATGCATTATCCCGGGGAAAATTCGGGCATGACCGGGTTGTTGTTTTTCTGCTAATTGAAGAATGTTTATTAAGGCTTCGGCTTCTTATAAAACGTTGACTTAATAAAGTAGTCAACACCTCATCTGCGTCCCCTCAATGGTAGACGTCATCGGAATCACCGTTTTGCCGTGTTGACGCCAGATGTCTCTGCCCGTGCTGCCGGCGCTGTTCGCCAGACGTCAATGACGTGCCGTTTGCTCACGCCCAGCGCGGCGTTGCCCTCCGCCACGGTGTCGGCGTGGTGAATAGTCGACGTTTGCACGCTCCGCTGCAAACTCAGCGAATGGCAGCGTGGATTAGGGGTGAGGAGGGGAGGAGGTGTCTCTGCAAACACGCTGGCTAGGGTGTGAGACTGCCTGATGGCGTCGCCGCTGGTAATGTTCAACTGCAAACGATGGCTGTTGGAAGTGGCACGGCGTGCACTTGCATGACGTGTAAGTATGACACGTCTGGGCGCCGCGGCAACTGGAAATCTGATCCATTGGCGTTCTGCACCGGCTGTGAGCCTTGCAGCAGCAAGTTTTGTTTGTTTGTTGTTATGGTGTTCCAGCAGCGTAGCTTCCGTCAAAACTTCCACTGGATGGAAGAAATGCAATATGTCCTCCGTGCTAATTCCAGCCGAAGTCCCGGAGTTTATGTGTGGCGGCTGAGAGAGAGAGAGCGAGAGAGAGAGAGAGAGAGAGAGAGAGAGAGAGAGAGAGAGAGAGAGAGAGAGAGAGAGAGAGAGAGAGAGAGAGAGAGAGAGAGGGAGGGATGGCGGGATGGCGGGATGGCGGGATGGCGGGATGGCGGGATGGCGGGATGGCGGGATGGCGGGATGGCGGGATGGCGGGATGGCGGGATGGGGGGATGGGGTGATGGGGTGATGGAGATAGAGAGGAGGGAGATATAAAAATAATGAGAAAGGGGTACAGAGATGGGGTGAGAGGCAAACAGACATAGACAGGCAGATGTTCAATGAAAATGGATGATGACAGGAGAATGTAGCACCTTTGCACAGCGATAAAATAATCGTTTTTCGTTAGGTGTGAGATGTCGAAATTTGGTACGGAATTAGGGTCATTTAAAATGCTTTTGATATCTTTCAGACGCAACTTTGAGCCAATGGCGCACTTACGACTGTACCTTTATCATTTGTTTTGAGATTCATAATTTAGCAAGCGCTATATTCTGGATAGCGAAAAACCTATGATATGAAACCTATGAAAAACCTACCATTTTATGCAAAATCATATTAGAGGTAATCCATTTACCTGAAATTGGGTTGCGAAACGTTCGTTTATCACTATCCCTTATCGAGAGCATGAGCAAGATACTTATCAACGAGATACTGTTAGAAAAGAGACGAGAAGACTTCATAAGGACGCATCACGAAGCAGGATGTCGATACTTTTTTGAGAAGGATGTCGATTGAGTGCTCAGAAAGTGGTATATTCCACCCTATTTCACGAATAATTTATAACTGCCTTTGCATCATCTGTAGTAAATAATAATATTATAATATGACTCACAATAAGCCTTAGTCTGCCGTGTGTGGGAATCGCCCACGCCGGATTGTTGCTGTGAGGCCAACTGTACCTCTTCCGTGTTACCCTCCCGATCCAGCTTTTATCCTGTCTGGAGGATGCGTGACACCTGACGCGGCACTGACCCACCTCGTGAGTACCGCTCCGACAGCGACTGACCGGCGTGGGGCGCTCAGGTTCCGTGACCTCAGCGAGGGCGTGTACCCTCTGGCTGTGCGGTTCCCCACCGACGTCGACTCCGGATCTGACATCAGCGACGATGACATGCAGGCGGCCGTGGAGCGACTCAAGGTGAGCTAATGCCGGCCGTGGAGCGACTCAAGGTGAGCTGATACCGGCCGTGGAGCGACTCAAGGTGAGCTGAGGCCGACCGTGGAGTGACTCAAGGTGAGCTGATACCGGCCGTGGAGCGACTCAAGGTGAGCTGAGGCCGATCGTGGAGCGGCTCAAGGTGAGCTGATGCCGACCGTGGAGCGACTCAAGATAAGCTGTTGCCGACCGTGGAGCGGCTCAAGGTGAGCTGATGCCGGCCGTGGAGCGACTCAAGGTGAGCTGATGCCTGCCGTGGAGCGACTCAAGGTGAGCTGATGCCTGCCGTGGAGCTATTCAAGGTGAGCTAATGCCGGCCGTGGAGCGACTCAAGGTGAGCTGATACCGGCCGTGGAGCGACTCAAGGTGAGCTGAGGCCGACCGTGGAGCGACTCAAGGTGAGCTGATACCGGCCGTGGAGCGACTCAGGGTGAGCTGATGCCGACCGTGGAGCGGCTCAAGGTGAGCTGATGCCGACCGTGGAGCGGCTCAAGGTGAGCTGATGCCGACCGTGGAGCTACTCAAGGTGAGCTGATGCCGACCGTGGAGCTACTCAAGGTGAGCTGAGGCCGACCGTGGAGCGACTCAAGATAAGCTGTTGCCGACCGTGGAGCGACTCAAGGTGAGCTGATGCCGACCGTGGAGCGACTCAAGGTGAGCTGAGCTGGCTGTGTCGTTTGTGTACTGAGGCTTGTTTGTTATTTTAATATATTGACTGACCTATCTCGCCCCCCTTTTGCCCCCGCGATCGAGCTGTTAATAGACACTCCCTATGAGCTGAAAAGCTAGTTTGCTTTCTGGCTATTGCTTTTCGAATATTTCACAGTAATTTATGAAGTTGTTGTTTTATATGCCCAATGTAAGGCTATTTCGACAGGGGTATTTTGCTTTCCCAAGATACGTGATGGCACGCCGATTTGTGCTACTGAGGTCCAGTGTGCTCCAGGGAATCTCGTCGAAATGTGCAGTTAATTGTGATTATTTCACCACTTCTCTGATAATGCTATCTCTGCATGGTTTTACAATTTTCTTATGGTTTTTAATATTTAATTTTATGTTTTTTTTTCGTTTTATCTATACAGTGCATGAATGAACTTCAAGAACAGTTTTTGTCGCCAGAGCTCAGTCTCGAAATTGGGAAATTTTCGGAAAAGACACAATTAGAAAATATTTACACCTTTAGATAAATATTTTGGGGTTCCATTCATGTACACTAGCCGATCCATCATATAGATCCATGATATAGAAGATTCAGCCAACATTACTGTCCTCCAGTTTCAGGTTTGTGCAGTGTTGCAAAGTACACCAAAATGAGCACACATTATGCAGTAGTTCAGAATTATATGTGTATGCCGCCTGCTAGAACTTTAGTGGTGCTCGTTGCACTTGTTTGTGCTTGCCTCTCGTCGGGGTATGTGCCTGTGCTGTGCTCCCATTCTGCCTCATCCATCCACCAGTGTATCAGACGTTGTAAGGAGGGAATTTATCAATTCTGTCTTCCTCCCCGCTGCCCATGTGATTGGTTGACGGTGCCGCTGATGGTTGGGTTGCGGTGGCTCTTCATGTGGGCCCGGCTACATGAAGGGGGCCCGGCCCGGCCCGTCATGTGGGCCCGGCCCGGCTACTCCACTTCACCAGCATATCATTCATCGTGGACAACTGTTGTGCTATGCATTGTGCAAATTAATACCCAGATGCTCCGTTGATTACGATCGATGTTGCTGTAATGCAATGTAATGTAATGCCAACTGAGGCTTGTATTTTCAGCTGCATGTTTGTGTTTGTCGGGGCAAAATGTGGCCAGGATGGCGCGATCGTCGCCGAGAGAGCTGCTCGTGTGACGTAGGCGTGGCGTTCACAGGAGACGCAGCGGCTGCTGAACAGGGACAGCCGCAGCAAACGTCAGCGTGACGTGGACGACGTGGGGACGGAGGAGTCGCCGCCGCCGAAGAAGAAGAGGAGGGTGCGCAGTAAGGTGGCGCTGAGTAACGGTGTGATCGACACGGGCGAGGCGATGATGGCCGAGGCCGCCGGCCCGCCGCCCCGGCACGTAAAGGAGTCCGAGCCTGCGCAGGCCGTAAGGAAGACGCTCAAGGAGAAGCGGCGGAAGAAGCTGATGGAAAAGAGAGGGGCCGATGCGGCAAAGCAGGAGCAGAAGAGAAGGAAAAGGGAGAATAAGGAGGTAAAGTTGAACGGCGATTTTTCTGAGCACGAGGCACGTGTTATGGAGAATGGGTTAGTTTTAGACGATGTTCCAACCAAAAAGAAGAAAAAGAAAGGAAACAAACTTGAGGCGTTCGCAGAAAAGGATGAATTAGCTGTACCCGAGATGGAACACGAAATCTGTTTTGAAGTACAAAATAGTGCATCGAATAGGTCTGTAACAAAGAAATTGAAGAAAATGTCATCGCCCAATGTTTGTGATACATCAATCGAGGGCAATCGCATAGGCTTAGGCGAATCTGCACTTGCCAAGAAGAAAACTCCGAAAAAGTGTAAGAGTTCGAAGGCGAGTGATACACCTGAAATATCCAGTGCAGCCAGCATAGCCACCGCTGAACAGACAGCGTGCACGCCATCTCGTAAGAAGAAGCGCAAAGTCGAGAAGTCCGCCCGGGCTGAGCCCCAGCCGAGGGTTGAGGCGCGCTCCGTGGAGATTCCCTCGCTGATGAAGCGAACGAAGAAGCCGGCGGGCGGCGGGGACGCGTCTGCAGCCGCTGCCCTGCCCACCCCCTCCACCGCCACCGGCAAGCTGAAGAAGGCCGCCGCGCCTGCCGCGTGCGCCGCCGGTACCGGGGGCGGCTCTGGGGACACTGCGCGACGTGAGGCGGCCATCGACTGGACACTCCCCACCACCGACGACTGGGGCGAGCCGGAGCCGGGCGCCGCCGGTAGCGGGGGCGGCTCGGGGGACACTGCGCGACGTGAGGCGGCCATCGACTGGACACTCCCCACCACCGACGACTGGGGCGAGCCGGAGCCGGGCGACGTCGACATCTTCGTGCCCAGCAAGAAGCGCGCCAAGGCACAACAAGCGGCGGCCGCCGCCATCGGCAAGTTTGCCCGGTTCGTCCCGTGCAAGCCGGTGGCGGCGTTCGTAAAGAAGCGTTCGGTGAAGAAAAGGAGCCAGGAAAGCCTGGTGAGTCGGCTTCCGGCTGCCTGCACTCATTCGGTTGTCCTGGCCGTGTGTATTTGTCGGAATTTGTGTCTGCAGAACCGGCGTATTGTGTGTCGGTGTTGATGGACCTGGCAAGGAAAACAAGTTGTGAGTGCACTTGCGGTCAATGATGATGCTCACGCGGTTGTCCGGCTGACTGTGATGATACGTACGCTATGGCATCATACTACCATTTTGTAGTCTATGATCTAAAATGTTCCTCTCTTTCATGTGGCATAATTATGCTGTGGGTGTGTTGAGGCTTCTAAATAGCTTGATGCAAATGAGAGTGGTGCGACGGAGGTGGCATCGCGTCCTTTGTTGCCGTCCGTTTGTGAAATGTCATTCGTGTTAAGGCATACGTATGTGGTTATTGGGCTTGTATCGCAGCATGAGTCCTTTGTTGTTTTGCTTAAGCAGTCGTTATTTTTGCAGAAGTCTCCTTTCTCGCCCTCGACTCCTACGGTTAAGAAGGTGAAGATAAACCTGGCCAATAACCAGGCACAAGGTATGTCTGAATGTTGCCAAATCTTATCAGAGAGTCGGTGTTGCCAGGTCATCAGTGATATAGCCGGCAGACACTTCATTTCCCTTCCACATGTTGTATGGGCTCGCCTAGGTTTGGGACACTGGATCATAACTGAAGCGAGACTTCAGATATCTCACCGATTTTTGTGGATGACGGCACGAAAACGAAAGCTAATTAAGTAGCAATCTAATTAAGTCCGACGTTCGTATATTGTGTCATGGGGTCGTAAAGTATGATCAAGTCAAGTCAAGTACGATGGGATGGGTCAGCTGGTGTCGCCACACATCAGTAGGACAAGCAGTGCTGTCCCAGGTCCACACAGTGGCACTCGGCCACTCCTGGATGGGATGGGGTCCGCGGCGAGGTGCTCTGTCGCTGTGCTTCGAGCCCTGCGCACCTAGTGGGAAGCTCAGACTGTACTTAGGACAGTTTTCAGCGAACGCGGCCTGATAATTGGTTTTGAGTTGGTTCAAAAGAAAGGAGAAAATGTTCACTCATGGACAGGAACAGGGAACGTATCTCGGACTTCGCACAGGAATGTTGAAGTTGAGGAAGTTCTCGAGATGACAGACAGACAGACTCATTCATGGCGTGATAAGGAAAGAGTGCAGACATTGATTTATTATTTGGGTCTCAGGCCGCATCGACTACATGGTCATTCAGAGCCAATGAAAATGCAGACAGCATCTTATTTTGTTCCAAAGTAAAGTTGTGTGATGACCTCTGAAATTGTGGCTAAAGGTGCGTAGTGTAAGTATGTATACTTCGGGCCGTTCCACAAGCCAAACCAGTGAGCATTTTCATCACACGTTTCTATTACAACTTTTGTGTGAGATCGGCAATTATTGTCATGGGTTGTGATCGGAAAATGTGTCATCGGGTGCGTTGACCTCAATCGCCGTCGATTTGTATTCTACCAGCGATCAGGTGGTGTCGCACCAACTCTGTTGTGATGCGCCACTTACTTTCATGACGTTTCAGGCTTCAAGGAGCACTTAATCACGATCCGCACTACCTTCGTGACGTATCAGGCTTCAAGGAGCGCTTGATCATGGTCCGCGCCACTGACCTTCATGACGTTTCAGGCTTCAAGGAGCACCTAATCACGGTCCGCAACTCGCCTCAAGTGCCGCACGACCCGGACCTGCGTCCCGCCAAGGGTCTGCTGAAGTCCCCGGCGGTGGTGACGCCGACGATGGCGGCCAGAGTGTCCAAGGGCAGCCAGTCGCGGCGCAGGAGTTGCGCCTCAGACTTCTTCTGCCAGTGAGCGGCGGCCGTGGTGACGGGTGCGCCACCGTGCCGCGCGGCTGTCTGTGATACCGGACTGTGCGCGGCAGTGGTGCGGCTGGCGGACGCGCGCTCCATGTCGCAGACTGGTGTTACGGGCGACAGAGTGCGCCGTTTTGACTTGGTGTGCGACGTCAGCAGTGGCGAGCGGTCCCATGCGCTGTCGAGCGCACCGACGCCGCTGTGTCGTCTGCGCGCATTGTTTTACAATTTTGAATGCATTGCAATTCCACTGAATAGACGAAACAGCCACCGGTGTGTATTTGCTGGTCAGTCAGACGAAACAGCCACCGGTGTGTATTTGCTGGTTAATCAGACGAAACAGCCACCGGTGCGTATTTGCTGGTTAATCAGACGAAACAGCTACCGGTGTGTATTTGCTGGTTAATCAGACGAAACAGCCACCGGTGTATATTTGCTGGTTAATCAGCGTTCGGATCGACGCTCGTTTCCTGGATCATCGGTGTCCAGAGAACCTCGGTGAAGTACAGGAGCGGTGCACAATGCGGGCACGGAGCGTCGGATGCGATGTGGTTGGGATTTGTGCTTCGTAATCCTGGATGTACAGAAAAATTGGGGCAATTGAAGACATTAGTCTTCAAACCTGTGACACCAGGATCTCACCCTGCACTTTCCAGTGAATCTTGAGCGCTTTATCAAAGAGCAGTTCATCGTCAAACAGCACCACTCAACCTTCAAATATGACAAATGAGAGGATAGCAGGTATAATATTGTTCTGGATGGCAAGGGTCCAGGAGCGTATTTTCATACCCTGGATGTTCTGGATCATACCCTGGTTCGTTGAACCATTTTTTTTATTTTGTTCAGGTTTCTTCCGGGTACTCAATTATTGTTAACGATATTAGCGATATTCAGACAATAATGGTATACACCTGTTCACATTCCATGAACCTGGTACTGAATATGAGTAGCATGGTCCTTTGCTCACCATACCACTTGGACTAACATCGTGATTGTTACAGAACTTTTATATCATAATTGAAAATTTAATGTAGATTTCCCATCTCTCGCAACGAATATTTTTCGTTATTTCTCTGCATGGCGATGGCGCAGTCGCGGCGAAGCAAGCTGGCAATGGGTAAATTACGTAAATACAACCACTAAATAAGAAGGGATAGCATAGTAAGATAAATTGACATGCGAATAAGACTCATGCCTGACGTCTTATATTTTCCTAATGTCAAGGAACTGTAAACCTAGCCAAATTATGCATGCTATTGCAGACGTATCTATCGATGTCGAAATGAGGATTTATTTTTCACCTTTAATAATGATTGAGGTGGCTCCTGAGTGGTCTTCCCACCTCTGAAGTTCCGTAGTGCACCATTTTGTCGTCGGACAACTTGGAGCCTAAAGTTGACTGGCTGGGACCACTTTCAGAGAACCGTTTCTTTGTCGTGATTTATACTTGACTGGAGAGTATACTGCTTATCTGGAGTATTTTGAGAGAAAAGAAAACGTTCATTACCCTTCAAATTTCAATCCATGCAGTTGATTTGTTTTTAATCGGCTGAGCTTAGCCTATGAGTTTTTACCCACGAGTATCTTTACCCTCGATAACCCAAGTTTGAGAACAAGGAACCCTGTGGGGTTACATATTAAATCTGGAAGACTGGCAAGTCAACATTTTGGAGGGGTATCTTGGCTCCCTCAAAAGTACGTACAAGCCAACCAACAAGGCTTGTTTTAGTGGTCTGCCACCCGTGACCAAGTAACCGGGGAAAATCACTATTTTCGTACGTAGAAAATGTCTGGGTATAATGCTATCCGGCACCCGTAGTTTAGATCCGGAACATTCCAGAGCAGGTACGGTAATTCCCAATTCAATGGCTGTGCAGAACATCGCTACGTAACCGTGTCTGGTGCGGGTATTGATGCATCCGGTGACGAGTAGTGTGATGGAATATGGCAGCACATTAAATACGAATCTTCTCTTCATCAACTCTTACAATTTTGTTTCTTAGAGGGCAATTTTGACCACATTTGTTATTTCCAAAACCTTTGGTGATCAAATTATATATGAAAAATGGCATATAAGATGACTTCTAGAATATCAATCAAGCTGTATCAAAAACTAAATTGTTAAGTGTAAAATGACTGGTTTATCATTCTATTTTTGTTTTACATGTGAGGACCAATATACTAATTGGTCAGTTGTCACAAAGCGTTCATTGGCGACTGTACAGATGGCTCTCTGGCATACCTGTTACTTTTCATAGCTTCTGGTTGCTAGCCTCTTGTTTGTCAGTAACGTCTATCGCGCGCATACTGCTGTTCCATATTGTCTCGTATCTAAGTTATCTTGGTTTTCATATTCATATTCCACGGTCACATGATAGTCCAGTACCTCCTGTTCAGAAGATTCCCGCCATCGACCATTGGCCGCAACCCGGCCGTGCAGCTGTATTGCTTTATACGATATACACGAATTCACACACCCCACGTTATCTACACGCGTATCACAGCTTGGTCAAGTTACTGTGAGGACTGGCCAGGGATAGGGCAGCACGACGGGTGGGGGCCGCGGCGGCACGGCCGGCCCCTTTACCCTGATCTACGGCGGGCGAGCACGCCCCGAGGACCCTGTTTGGTTCACGCCAAGGTAACACAATCCCTGAACGCCTTTGGCATTGCAGCGGTGAAACGTAGGCTCGGACAGAGTGAGTGAGTGAGTGAGCAGGAGGGGAAGAGAGCGCGCGTGCGGTTGGCACGGCTGGCCCGGTCGGCGCCGGCGCTCCGTGTCGATGAGCGCGACGAGCGTGATAACAGACGGCTGGAGCGTCAGCCGGACGCGCCCGCCCACCTGGTCGAGCCGGCGCTCCTACCTGGCGCGGCTCGACTGCGCCGCGACCCTGTGCAGCTGCGCCGCTCGTGCGACGCCGCTTCCGTTGTGCACGTCACACCCGTCGCGCGCGCACATTGTCGCACTGAAGCGTCTGTGTCGAGCACAATCACATCCTATCACCGGGGTCGCACGCTCGCGCGGCCGAGCGTTTTGTCCATGGCACAAACTGGGTGGTCCGGGGGTGGCGCCGGGTCGGCCGGGTTGGCCGGCTGCGGCCGTCACGCGACGGGCGGCGGCGGCGCCTCCTCGTGCCGGCCGGCCGGGTCGGCACGAGCGGCGCTGGCATCTGCAACGGCGCCGGTCATCGGTCAGGCCCGGCGGTCCGACACAGAATGATGGGACCAGAGACGACAGAAACGTATGCCAGAGACGCACACACAGGGGCCGAGTTTTGCTCAAACAATGTCCCGAGGTGCCACATGACAACACATAATGGAGGCTTTCAGCGCAACAAACATCGACAGCGCGCGTGAACAGCTTGTTCACGGATATTGACATGCCACACACATCCGTTATGGACAGTCAACGACTGAACGCAAAATGTGAACCCATTGACATCATGTTTGTGTTTTTGTATTACCTTGCGACGTATCGTCTCCTGATTGGTCAGTATGCCGAGCGTCTGTGCCGGCCTTGGCTTCCATCTGGCCCAGGATTGGCTGCAGGATACGGCGGCGTGCGTTGATGAACCAATTGTTGACCTGCACCATGCTGAGTCGGGTGGCCGCCGACAGATGGTGTTTTTCGGCCTCGCTCGGGTACGGGTGCTGTTGAGAGGAAAAGGGTTTATGCCCAGGGCTGGTGATTTCGTGGGGGAGTGGGGAACCGGTTCCCCACGGGCCCCGGCAGTCATACAAACAAATGTGGAAACCGTGGGGGAGGGGCGAAACGAAGGGCCCTTTAGCGCCGAAGCACACCAAGAAGCACAAACTGATAAATCGAACGATACATGCGTACTTAAGCCCTTGGCTCTGCTGCCATAGTATCCCAAAGTATCCATTGAACATCTCAGATGACCCTCTCTCAATCCAGAGAACCCTTTTCAAGCTCGCAGGCCTATTTCCAAGCTCTGGGGACTCTTCTGCATCTCAGAGAGCCCTCTTATAGCCCAAGGGGCCTTCTTTCTCAGCGCTCAGATGGCCCCTCCCGGCTCAGAAAGTCCTCCTCCAATGAAGAGGATCATCTCCAACTGTAATGGGCCTCTCAAATTTCAGACAGCATCTCCCATAGCTCAGAGGGCTCTCTCACAACTTAAAGGGCTCTTTCCATACTCCCCCTTTTGGGAAGTCCATGGAGTCCCCTGGGAGACGGTAATTTCCATTCTGTGATTTTGTTTGACGTTCATGCTGGCCAGCTACTCGATAATTCCCAATTTCTTATGTGGTAGTAGACTTAAAGCAAATGAAAACACCCACGATTCCCTGCCAGTTTCTAATGTATTTATTTGTATTTTTATTTTGTGATGCTTGAAAATAGTGGCCGAAATCCGAAGTTTTCTGATTATCAGACTGATTATCATACGGTTCTTAGCTAACAAATCTTTATTTTTGTCCCAACAACATTTCGTGGGGGTGAGGGAGGGGAGTCAAAAGTCACTGAAATCCGGGAATTTAATCAGGGGGGCTTTTGCATTCGAGTGAGCTCCTGTGCCTACCCAAGACCTGAGGATCCCTCGGTCCTGGTTCGCCACACTTTTCCAGAGCAGCGGCCAGTCCTGGTCATGTGGCGCTTTTCACGCACGTGATTTGCACACATCGCTTGCCGTCCCGTGACAGCTCGAACCCATCAGTCCCAGCGAGTGTATTCACTACATGGGGCCACTGTTCCACCGCGTCAATAGCTGCGGAACATCCGGATTTAAGGAGGCGCAAACCACGCTTGATGAAAACATTTCTTTATAGTTACTTGGTTAACGAACCCAGGTAGATGGTGCAGTCAAAGGGTTTAATGATATATTGTGTCGCTTTATGGGGTGCAGTGCCCCAACATCCCATACGTTCCACCAGCCCCGATGGGCCTCATTAGATCAAGCGAACCAGCGAACATCGAGCCACTCCACCAATCGAGCGATCTCATCGATCCAATCTAACGAAGAGCGCTGTTCGTGCCGATCACGTGCCTCTTCACACGTGGCACGCGCGGTCCGCCCCCGCCCCCAGCTCACCGCCATGTGCTGAAAAAGCCACGACTTGAGCACGTCGGTCGAATGTTTGGGCAGCACGCCGCGCTTCTGTTTCCTGCCGCCAGGATCGCTGTCGTCGTCGGTGCTGGCCGACGATGGAGACTTGTAGCCTGCACGGCAGAGGCATCCCAGTCAGTTGCCATAACGGGAGGGAACCGCTTCCGGTCCGAAAGTTAACAGACAAGAACATCGACCGTGAATCAGCGCCGTGCGCCAATTGAACTCACCTCGGTTATTAGTTGCATGCATGTCGAAATGCATCCGACCATGCGCCGCACCAAGATAAGTGGGTCTGATCCAAGGCTATCGCTGGCAATCGCAAGTAGACCAACACACGAGCCCGCATTGCAGTTAAACTGCACCAAGGAACAACTGCCGGCGCGTGCTTGCAATTGAAGCTGCACCTCAGCCACAGCCGCCAAATGGTACCGAGCACGCTACAGCCGACCGGCACACACTGGCGGCGCGGCGCGGTCCAGAGCTGGCAGGACGGGCCACTGCCGCAGCAAGCGCTGAAGACACGCTTTGCAATGTCGTGCTCTAATCGCAGCACGGCATTTATTTCCCGGCTTTGCACTTGTAGTTACGGTCATTATAGCTCACATTTCGCAGAGCCGGTAGACGGTAGCCATACATTGTTTGAGGCGGATGTAGACTGATGACGGAAAAAGACTAATGACAGATCAAGACTAATGACGGGTAGAGCCTAATGACGGGTAGAGCCTAATGACGGGTAGAGCCTAACGACGGATAGAGCCTAACGACGGATAGAGCCTAATGACGGATAGAGCCTAACGACGGATAGAGCCTAATGACGGATAGAGCCTAACGACGGATAGAGCCTAACGACGGATAGAGCCTAATGACGGATAAAGCCTAACGACGGATAGAGCCTAATGACGGATAGAGCCTAACGACGGATAGAGCCTAATGACGGATAGAGCCTAACGACGGATAGAGCCTAACGATGGATAGAGCCTAATGACGGATAGAGCCTAACGACGGATAGAGCCTAATGACAGGCAGATCAATGACGAATACAGACTAATCTATTACAGTCATGCATGAATGGTTCAGCCGAACGCGATAAAGTCACCGGTGGAAAAGTATGTCGTGGGTGCGCTCTTTGAGAGTGGGCTGGAAACTCCTCCTTCCATTACTTCTAGAACGCGGCTTTGGCCAGCCTCCGTTCCTCCAGGCATTTTTCGCCATGATTGTTAGTTTGTTACGACCATTCTTCACTTACTGCTATTGAGATACATTTTTAACAAACGTGTCTCCTCCCAAGCGAGGTATCTTCACATTCTAGAAAGTAGAATGTCCTGACGAATGAACTATGCAATCAAAATGATTCCTTTAAAATAAACCAGGTTGAATTTGCCCATTTGCCATCCCCGATAATTCACCAACGTTGATGTATATCTTCCCTGGGAGGCAGAGGCAGGTTGGCTTCATATACCTATCAAAGTGACGAGACCGAGGGCGACTGATGGGTCAGATGGAGCCGTACCATCACCTACCGGTAGATGCCGACAGACTGGGCGGCCCGCTCGCCGCCTGTGCCGCCGCCCGCGCCGACCCCGCCTCCTCCGGACACCCAGTCTGTGCGCGACCCAAGACTAGAACCTGCCCCCTATCGCGGACTGCCTGAAACAGTACGAATCAACAGAACCCACACAGACGGCTGGCCGAGCAGCACACAGACGCCGCCGCAGGCACATTGTTACAGTTGTGTGCCGCCGACGTCACAGCGTCACAGCTGTGACGGCGCGCCAGTCGTGGGCGTCAGAGTCGTCACACATGTGACAGTGTCAAGGCAGGGCATCACAGTCACAGGCGTCACAGTGGTACCATGCGCACCATACACGCACCACATACCTCACGTCACGTGACAGACGCTTCATACGTCACACCAGAAGCGTCAGTTGTCGCATCACATACGACACATACCCTACGTCACAGACGATGTATGCGTCACATCACACGTCACATATGTCACTTGTTCCATTACATGCTACATACGTTACGTCACAGACGATGTATGAGTCACATCACAGACGTCACACCACGGGAATTGCAAACTTTACATCACACTTGCTGTATATGCTGCATCACAGGCCTGCTCACTCACATGCGCCATCAGCTCAGGTACCGTGACGAGGGAGGAGCATAGACACATACGTCACGAGATCAGACTTCGGCCGCAGAGGTGCACAAAACGTCAATAATGTCACCTACAAGCATTGAACCCCATAAATCTGTCACATTTCGAAACTTTCGGATTTTACCTGACCTACTCCAATAGCACAGGTCCCCCAAAACGGCATAGCACAGGTCTCCAATAGCACAGGTCGCCCCAATCGAACCCTATCAACTGTCACGGCGTATCTGTGGCAGCCTGCTGCGTCATGGTTCAGCCTAATGGAGCTGGCTGCGTGCAGCAGATATTGTGCACCGGGATCTGTCCCAAAAGAGTTAGCGCTGCCAAATGTCCTGATCCGAAATTGCAGTGATAACTTACCGAAATATAAGCGAATAGTTTGTGAAATAATCAAAAATAAACTGAACATGAAATATTTTTGCGTCAAAATGTCTTTCCTGAAGTGATATATCTTCTTTATGTGGTGAATACTTTTCCTTCTTCGAATAACGATTATCTGTCACAACAACGGCACAGTTTCAGCCAATATCTGTAACCTACGCTGGTAGGCGAGTTGGCAGGTTTGTGCACCTCTGTTCGGCCGGCCCTGCACGTGCTACCATGGAAACAGACGTGACGACAGCAGTGCAGCCTGGCCGGAGTTCGGACACAAGTCGGCTCACTCGGCCACTGCTTCAATAACGAAGTTATGAGCGCTGGGTGACCTTTGCAGTCGATGCTCCCCCAAGCTACCATAAATAACATTCGGCCACCGTGTAGGCAACAGCCGAGGACCTTCCACGGCGACCGGAGCGCCACCTCCAGACGTGATGTGCTAATGCACCAGGTGCGTGCGGCCACAGGCTGCAGCATTAGTCACAGCCTCAGACGGCGTACTCTGGCGTGTCAGTCCATGTACAGGGTGGGCTGGCGGCGGCGGCGCGCGCCCGGCGCCCTGGACGGCCCACTGCCGATGGACAATGTCATCGGCCGTAATGGTGGCCGTCGCGCAATGTGCTCGTTACGCTCACAATGCGACCACTCCACACTGTAAATTTACATGTTTCGCCCGACAAAACAACACCTCGCGGCCCGAACTTGCCCGAGGGCCGACTAATTGCGAGCTGCCATGGTGGCGCGCGTTAAAAAAGCGCGCGCCGCTCGGAGGGGCGCGCGATCGGCTGCGACACGCGAGCGCGTCGTTTGCACGCATGTTCGCGTCCGCGATTACAACTCGGTGCGACGGGATGTGCGCCGCCGCCGCCGGCCGTGCCGAGCGCGTGGCGAGCGTGCGCGGCACGTTCGAAGGGAAGGCGTGCACGGCACGTTCGAAGGGAAGGCGTGCACGAGACGTGCGCAAACAGGCGCCTGCCGCTCCGGCGCTGCCCCGCAGACCGGCCGCTGTTTGTGTTTTTGTTGCACTCGCCGACTGTGTTGACTTTGGTGATGGCGCCCAAAGTGGTGATCCGGTGAGTTATGGCGCGGACGGCGCATCAGCGGCCCCCGGTTACGGCCCCCGGTCACGGCCCGTGCAGCAGCAGCCCCCGGTCACGGCCCGTGCAGCGGCCCCCGGCCACGGCCCGTGCAGCGGCCCCCGTGCAGCAGCCCCCGTGCAGCAGCCCCCGGTCACGGCCCGTGCAGCAGCGGCCCCCGGTCACGGCCCGTGCATCAGCCCCCGGTCACGGCCCGTGCAGCAGCCCCCGGTCACGGCCCATGCAGCAGCCCCCGGTCACGGCCCGTGCAGCAGCCCCGGTCACGGCCCGTGCAGCGGCCCCCGGTCACGGCCCGTGCAGCGGCCCCGGTCACGGCCCGTGCAGCGGCCCCCGGTCACGGCCGTGCAGCTGCCGGT
Source organism: Ashinkailepas kermadecensis (assembly GCA_034440615.1). Classification (NCBI taxonomy): domain Eukaryota; kingdom Metazoa; phylum Arthropoda; class Thecostraca; family Neolepadidae; genus Ashinkailepas; species Ashinkailepas kermadecensis. The sequence goes on along the minus strand of JAOTOM010004656.1, from coordinate 109,896 downwards.
CAGGCCCTGAACGGCCCGTCAAGCCGTGCAGGCCCGGTCACGGCCTCAGCAGCCCCAGGTCACGGCCGTGCAGCGGCCCCGGTCACGGCCCGTGCAGCTGCCCCGGTCACGGCCGTGCAGCGGCCCCGGTCACGGCCATGCAGCGGCCCCGGTCACGGCCGTGCAGCAGCCCCGTCAGGCAGGGCCCGGTCGGGTAAGGCCCGTGCAGCAGCCCCCGGTCACGGCCCGTGCAGCAGCCCCGGTCACGGCCCGTGCATCAGCCCCCGGTCACGGCCCGTGCAGCGGCCCCCGGTCACGGCCCGTGCAGCGGCCCCCGGTCACGGCCCGTGCAGCGGCCCCCGGTCACGGCCCGTGCATCAGCCCCCGGTCACGGCCCGTGCATCAGCCCCCGGTCACGGCCCGTGCAGCGGCCCCCGGTCACGGCCAGTGCAGCAGCCCCCGGCCACGGCCCGTGCAGCGGCCCCCGGTCACGGCCCGTGCAGCAGCCCCCAGTCACGGCCCGTGCTGCGCTCCGCACCCAATCTGCGCAACCATCCACCAAGTGAAATTCCGTGGCGACTCTATTCGGCACGTGTTCACAGAGCACAAGGAGTCGATCCACAGTGCATCCACACACGGCCGAAGTCCTACATCTCCTCCCCAGCGCAAACCCCAAACGGCCTGCATGACACGCAAACAACACACACTCAGTAAAGCTCCTGCATATCGCCTTCACGCAAGTCTCTGCACCTCACCAACCCGCCATTGAAAGCCATTTAATATTCCAGCGCCAATGGCCTGACCATCTTCACCGGTGTAATGTTCACGTGGGTCGTCTTCAGTTTGATGCCGACGTCGGCATTTGCTCGCTGCATGGCTTTTTCAACGCCAATACGAGCACACACCGCCGCTTACAAGCTGCAACACGCTGCAGTCACAGGTTGTATGGTGACGTCCCAACTGCATCTGAGCGTCATACGACCAACGGAGGGGCATGACTGTGTCCTGAAAATGGCGCCAAACCACTGCCGCTGCTCCGTTCGCGACACATTCGTCTGCCCATGATCAAGCTAAAAAATCATCAAATTAGACAAATACCGTTTGCCGTCGTGCGCCACCAATATCTCATCGAAGGCGTGATGCCGGTTCGGAAGTCCCCGGCAAGCAGCAAATTGTCCACAGTTTGGCTCCAGTCCCACTCAAAGATGCATCACAGTTTACGCTATGGACAACACCTGTGACCTCCAGGATGCTGTGGCCGGGGCGCTACGACCCTATGCATTGCTTATTCGTCTCTTGGTATGATGACCTCCACCAGTACTTGTTGTCGAAATGACGGTGACAGCGTGAACTCTGCAATGGTGCAAGTACGAGCTGTGGGGGGATAACCCCAGGCGTGTGATCGTGTGCCGGTCTTCCTCATACTTCCCAGACATAATGTGGTGTATGTGTATGTTTCTGTGTGCATGTGTGTGTAGGTGTTTAGCGTGGCAGGTATGACTGGAGGGTGGCTCGGATATCACTGATATCGCCTGTTGCCCGCGTTCATCGGCGAATCAATTTACCTGGCCCGGGCGGAAACTATCGTCGGCTACAGACTCTGGTCTGGATTTCCCGGGACAACACCCACAACGTCTGCGCTGTGGCTTGTGCTGTGACGAGCCGACAGATGCTGATGCAGCATCACGAGCTGTTGTTTCCGGTGACCACACTATGGACAGCGGGGCAGCGACTCCCTGGAATTTTGGTGGGGCGGAAAATATTATTTTGAGCAACCACCTTCATCCCCGAGGATCAAGTCCTGGGATGCGTGGTGCGAACGTGGTATGCGATGCTTGAAAAAAGACATTCATCGCTACGCAGCAATTTGATTGTTACTCATTGCACAGCTTGAGGCTGCATTCAATGGAACGGAAAAGCATGGATGCAGGGCTTTAGGTCAGGCACGCAGGATTGCTCGCTGGACGAATTGCTTCCAAATGCAATGTAGCCACTATGTATTCGTAACGACAGAAAGCAATGTAGCGCAAAACCGATAACTGCTTCTCTGTCCTGAGTTGTTACGTACGTTGCGTATACCCTACGGGGAGATGAGAGGGGACACTGCTGGCCGATTTAAACATTTCGGTTTGTTGTTAGTTTCCCACGATGTGCGAAGGTTTTTCGCAAAACGCTGGACGAGGCAAGCATGACTTTTTATTTGTCCTTAAAAGTTTTAAATGCGTCGATAGGGAAGCTGGGTTCCAATGCATAAGTATGAAGAGGAAAGGTACAAGCTAATGATGATGTTGAAATGCTCCAACGTGATAAATATGAATACGAAGGATGCAAACTAATGATAATGGTATGGCTATATATTGGTGGTGGAGATAACGGGGATACCATTTAAATGAGCAACCCACTAAAACACATCCTTCTAGGTGACTGCATGGTACCGGGTCTCATGTTTTATTTGGTAACCGCTACGTTGACACACAAAAAAAAATGTGATCTGGGAATTGTAATCTGAAAATTGGGAATATTATGATGCATAGTTTGGCAATATACATACAAGTCGGGAAAAGATCATTCAATACGCCGCATCAAATTAAAATGTGGAACAGATTACATGATATGTTTTGAGTCTTCAATCTGAACGTCAAATTAATTTTTACTGCAAAGCAGAGTTCTTTAGTTACGACCATCGCCCACAATAATAATGGACAAGGCAAATAATAATACATTTCTGAGAGCACAGCTGGAGAAAGTGATTAAGCAATATAAAATGTCACTACCTATGCTTATCTATACTAATGTATTGCAAAATAGCCCAATGTAACCAAATGCGGCTCTGCATGAATGGAGGCTCACAGTTCTGTAGCGTATTAGTTATCCGAAGGACACAGCGGCATGCAATGGAAATAGCCGGCGGTACAATTGACCATCGAGGTTCAGAAGTTTGTGCGTGCTTATCTGGACGTATCACACTGCCAGCAATACGAGGCAAAACATCATGCATGAACATCGATGCCCGTTGAAAAAAAACCTGAAGCGCACCTGTTGATGCCAAGAAGTGAGCGTCATACTACGCTTTGTCCGTCGCTACGTCCATTACTGGTGTCCAGTGAACTTGGTCTTGGTGACGAGTTCGCGTCACGTCACAAGTATGGTTGGAAATGGCATGGTCTAAATGCACCTCGATATCACAGTCGATTGATGTGTACAATGCGACCTCGTAGTTAGTTATTTGGGCTTTAGGGCGCGTCGACTGCCATGGTCGTATTGCGACCATCACAATCCGACCTCTAAAACATCGGAAAACACGGTTGATGGCGTACGTCGAACAGTTAGCAGGACTTGTAGTTCAGCCCACAGGCTGTTCGAAGGGGCATTATACTGCCAATAGCCACGGAGAGGCCCAGTTAGCCATGAACAGGCGAAATTATCATAAAAATGAACATTCATTAAAAGTACGTTATCAACGTCCTTGCTGCACTATACTTCCATGTGGTAAGCCCACAACCACAGAGGCAGACGAATTTTATAACAAGGTTGAAACAAATCCGAAATGACCGTTTCCCGAAAAAGGTGGCAGGAATCCAAACATTAAAAAGCAGGCGAGTGGAGAAATTGGTGAGGAATACACAAATTTGCACTTGTAGTTCACCTTCAAATCTTCTCATCCAAAATTACAATCCACCGTCCTTGGACGTCCCATGCGTCACGTCCTGAATAATAACGCGGCGGCAGTCAGCAGCTTGTGTGCGAGCCGGCGACACTTCGATGATGTGCCGGAAAGCACGACGTGCTCATCACGCCCGTGTGTGAATCCAAGACACTCAAACTGGCGGCGGCCCCAGACAAAAGGCAGCACACTCGACGTGACTGTCACCGGACGCATGCTCGCTCAGCTCGGAGGGCCCGATAGTCAGACGATTCACGCGATTGCCCTGCATTGTACCCATGCTCCTAAATACCGCCAGTGCAATTAGACGCACGCCGCTGCAGAATGAAAGTATAAAATGCATGAGTTTATGATTTTATTTCCCCGCGAAATAATGCACGACGTCCGCGGACGAAGAATGTTATGGCGTGCAATGAAAGCCACTCGAAGCGCCTGCCACCCTTAGTCGCCGAAGCGCGAACGGCAGCGACGGGCTCAATTAAGTACAATCCCACCAATCAGAGCTCGGACCGAACGAAAAGCTCTTAGCGCATGCAACCGACCGGCACAGCCACTTATTTCGATAGCCGACTGTCGGTTGCACAGGGTAAATGGCAGCGGCCTGAACATGACCGGGACCTGGGAGGGAGAGCTGGTGGTAGGGCAGGTCTGATGTCTGACGCAGATAAAATTGGTGGTCTGCACCTGCAGACGCTCACTTGGCAGAGCATCCCGACGGGAATGCTGGCGCAACAAAGTAGCCTCTTCAAGCACATTTTAATAACAGTTCCAGCGGGAATGTGCACAGCAATCTTTTCCGGCGACTCCTCAGGCCACATAGTATACATCTGCACAGCCAGAAATTGGACCAAGGACGAGACGCTGCGGAAACTATTTTGATAGCATATATATCACGGCTTCTGGAGAAGCGTCGAACGTAATCAATCGGTGCGCAGAACAATGGCTTCTGATCTGCTGGTGCCGCTAGAACTGCTATTAAACACCAGGGCTGGCGAACAAAAACGACAACAAAAACGACAACGGACACCGACGACAGGGGCAAATCGTCTCGGAATCAGCGCGCAACCAATTCATTCACGCCCGCAACTACCACACGGTCCAGTCACGGAGCTACCACTTGCACCTTAACAAATCGTGGCCGATGTCACTTCCCGCCGACCTTGTCATTATTTCAACCCTTAAACAAACTTCAATACAGCCCCCTGTGGTCCGCACGTCTCGAGCGGCGGCAGTACGCTATACGAACAAACGACTTCACCGATCAGCCCAGGTGCGAGTGCATTGCCGGAATACGGCTTTGTCGTCACAACGCCACACGGTTGGGCCACTGCGGGCGAGTCGGAACGCACCACGTACAGACACTTGCCCACCACGGAGGCACGCCACGACGACCCGTCGCGTGAAAATAATAATACACCGGCGCCATGGACACGTGGTGCCGGCGTCCACAGCCGGGCGCTACCTTACTGTGTACGTCTGACACGTCATTCGTCCACAGCCGGGCGCTACCTTACTGTGTACGTCTGACACGTCATCCGTCCACAGCCGGGCGCTACCTTACTGTGTACGTCTGACACGTCATCCGTCCACAGCCGGGCGCTACATTACTGTGTACGCCTGACACGTCCTCCGTCCACAGCCGGGCGCTACATTACTGTGTACGTCTGACACGTCATCCGTCCACAGCCGGGCGCTACATTACTGTGTACGTCTGACACGTCCTCCGTCCACAGCCGGGCGCTTTGTACGTCTGACGTCATCCGTCAAGCCGGGCGCTACATTACTGTGTACGTCTGACACGTCATCCGTCCACAGCCGGGCGCTACATTACTGTGTACGCCTGACACGTCACATGTGGCCCGCCGTATCATATGGCCTAATGTGATACACTTTGGCCTGGTGGTGCCGTCCGACCCGATGCGGCACCCATGACCTGGCCCGGTACCCGGTACCCATGACCTGACCTGGCCGTACCCGGGTACCGTTCGACCTGCTCGGCCGTGCAGTCGACCGGCAGTGGACGTTACGTTACGACTTTATCGCATGCACTGCAAGCAGTCGGAGCTATTTTCCGGCAGATAAATTCCAGCCAGGTAATTAATGTGTCGCCTACGATTTATCCAGGCACGAACCCAGAGCCGAGCATGTGAAAACTGAAATAATATTGCACAATCACCGAGCCATTGCTGCCAGCTGGCGCCAATTAAGCCGTATTGATGAGCCGAAATTGGCGTTTTATGTAATTTTACGGAGCCGTAAATGCTGTTGTAGGCGTCATTATGGCCGGCGCGGACGCCGGGTAAGTACGCAGTCCTGCACAGCCAAACCGCTACGTTAATACTTGTGCCGGCGTAAATTTGGCGCCGCGATGTCCGATGTAATGGGATGGTGAGATGTTAGACTGTTTGCGGTTACGTGATAATTTTAGTGGAATGGATGTTCCCCAATGTAAAAAGCGACCATATAGCCGGGCCGACTGGACCGTCAGGTGGTGTTGGGATCGGGTAATGTCGCCGTTAAAAGCGTGTAAAGCGTATGGTGGGCGTGGAAATCGCATCATGAGTGGCAATTCTAGAGCGTAGCCCTGCTCACCAGTCGGCAATTGTGCACCAGATGTACACGCCGCACCGGCATTTGACGCTATCTACACGTGCTGCAGCACGTGCAGATTGGGTGCATCACCGACAGAATGGAGTATGTCTTTCAGCTGATTACCAAAACGAGCGAAAATGTCCGTGGTGACTACTTAGTAGCTGCCAATTACAACGCCACTGCACTGGCCTGATGTAGTACAGCTTGACATGTTTTGCCGACGTGATTCGCGCTGACGAATATCGCTTCTCGGGTTACCTGAGGCTCGGTTAATGTTTTAAATGAGATAACACAGGTTTGTTTTAGTACTGTAGTTGTTCATTCAAAACTTAAAGGCATGCGACTCCTCGACAGATTCTTGACTAGAAACTCGGAGGTTATCTCACTTCAAAATCGAAAGACGAACACATAAAACGTCAAACATCCAACTTAGATTCGCTTTTACTTATGCATATTAGTCATGTTCAGACCTCGTTTCATCACCGTTTCTCCCCAGCCCTCACCGACCATGCACCTTCCCTCGCCCTTTCTCCACTCAACACAGACGCCATGATACAGCAGAAGCAGAGCATGACGTTGACACTTACGGTGCACCTGGGAGGCAGGTCTGTCGCGGTACCACCACGCCATCGCGGCACCACCACGCCATTAAAAAACGTCCTACCACACATCTTCGCCGCCGCCAGCGCTCGATCAATTGATCAATTTCGTGAGCGGCGCTCCTAAGCCCCCTCTCATCTTCTGCACCGTTAGTGATGCAACTGTGTTAGTTACCAAAGCTTCTTCGGGCAGTACCAACTGATCTGGCAATGCAGAGTTCATCACAAAGTATCGATCGCGTCTTTTTCTTGTGGCACTCCGGCGAAACTCCTAGACGCGACGAAGTCCGACACAGCTTCGCCACATCCTATGACGCCTCCGACCTCCCTTTTCCCTCCACTGTATTCGTAATTTATAGCAGGGTGCATCCGGCGCTAGATACTAGATGTGGCAAGTGCAAGGACCGAAAGTCCGGTTAGAAAGTCCAGTCAGGACCCACGGGCTTTTTGATTGGTCTTTGGGATATATGCCGGTTTTTCACCGGTCTGTCAGTTCACGAAATATAATCGCTTAAATCAACATAAACGTAATAAAAAAAAACTAGTGATGATGATCATCACGCAACTTGTGAAGCCCACTAGCATTCCAGCCAACAATTTCATATGTATTTGACAATTTTATGATCAATCCTGAAATATGTCATAGATTTCTGAAATGGTAATTGCTGAAAGCAGCAGAATATTAATGATATTGGCTGAGAGGCATATCCATGATATGCAACCTCCAAAAGGAAAACTGGCGACAGCAATAAAGCCAAAAATTTCAATTAGTTTTACCAGACATCAAACAGTAGAATATGGTTAGAGCCAGACGAAAATGACCAATACATGACACCAGACTAGCATTGTAGCATATTGTATGAAGATCATGCACGCATACCATGACTTTTTGTGCATGGTTGCATATACAATGTACCACATTTTCTTTAGGTGCGCTGAATGACAATGCAAGGAATAAATAAGCTTTTCTCAGAAGGTAATGGTTTCTCTATCGTCTGGCCTCCATAGTTAATCCACACCAGGACGACTGCACCGCATGCAAATCGCACACACATGCCACACCGCTATTAATATTCATCCGACAAATGCACCCGCCGAGATCCGTCATCGAAAGCTTTCTCGCTGATTGGCGTGAAAGTGGCGGCGCATGAACGCCAGGCAAGAACACAGGGGCGCTGTGCGGCACACATGTCGGCCGGATGTTTCCGTTCGCGACGGTTCACTTCCGCGTCAGCCCGGATAGGGGCTGTGGGCGCTGCCAGCGGCACCGACAGACGGGCCACATACACCGGCCAGCGGGGCTGGCATGCCTTCCGCGTCAGCCCGGATAGGGGCTGTGGGCGCTGCCAGCGGCACCGACAGACGGGCCACATACACCGGCCAGCCGGGGTGGCATGCCTTCCGCGTCAGCCCGGATAGGGGCTGTGGGCGCTGCCAGCGGCACCGACAGACGGGCCACATACACCGGCCAGCGGGGGTGGCATGCCTTCCGCGTCAGCCCGGATAGGGGCTGTGGGCGCTGCCAGCGGCACCGACAGACGGGCCACATACACCGGCCAGCGGGGCTGGCATGCCTTCCGCGTCAGCCCGGATAGGGGCTGTGGGCGCTGCCAGCGGCACCGACAGACGGGCCACATACACCGGCCAGCGGGGCTGGCATGCCTTCCGCGTCAGCCCGGATAGGGGCTGTGGGCGCTGCCAGCGGCACCGACAGACGGGCCACATACACCGGCCAGCGGGGGTGGCATGCCTTCCGCGTCAGCCCGGATAGGGGCTGTGGGCGCTGCCAGCGGCACCGACAGACGGGCCACATACACCGGCCAGCGGGGGTGGCATGCCTGCCGGTCGTCAGCCCGGATAGGGGCTGTGGGCGCTGCCAGCGGCACCGACAGACGGGCCACATACACCGGCCAGCGGGGGTGGCATGCCTTCCGCGTCAGCCCGGATAGGGGCTGTGGGCGCTGCCAGCGGCACCGACAGACGGGCCACATACACCGGCCAGCGGGGCTGGCATGCCTGCCGGTCGTCAGCCCGGATAGGGGCTGTGGGCGCTGCCAGCGGCACCGACAGACGGGCCACATACACCGGCCAGCGGGGCTGGCATGCCTTCCGCGTCAGCCCGGATAGGGGCTGTGGGCGCTGCCAGCGGCACCGACAGACGGGCCACATACACCGGCCAGCGGGGCTGGCATACACCGCCCACAACGGCAACCAGCGGAGGTGGCATGCCTTCCGCGTCAGCCCGGATAGGGGCTGTGGGTGCTGCCAGCGCAACCGACAGACGGGCCACATACACCGGCCAGCGGGGCTGGCATGCCTTCCGCGTCAGCCCGGATAGGGGCTGTGGGCGCTGCCAGCGGCACCGACAGACGGGCCACATACACCGGCCAGCGGGGCTGGCATGCCTTCCGCGTCAGCCCGGATAGGGGCTGTGGGCGCTGCCAGCGGCACCGACAGACGGGCCACATACACCGGCCAGCGGGGGTGGCATGCCTTCCGCGTCAGCCCGGATAGGGGCTGTGGGCGCTGCCAGCGGCACCGACAGACGGGCCACATACACCGGCCAGCGGGGCTGGCATGCCTTCCGCGTCAGCCCGGATAGGGGCTGTGGGCGCTGCCAGCGGCACCGACAGACGGGCCACATACACCGGCCAGCGGGGCTGGCATGCCTTCCGCGTCAGCCCGGATAGGGGCTGTGGGCGCTGCCAGTGGCACCGACAGACGGGCCACATACACCGGCCAGCGGGGCTGGCATGCCTTCCGGTCGTTAGCCAGCGTGTGCTGAGACCAGTGGTGATGGTGTGTGACCTTTGTGACCAGCACCAATGAGTGGGCGCCGCCCCACGTGTGCACGTCGTAGTGCACTGCACGCGGTGTGTGCGATATGTGCCGTATATATTGATGCGGCCATGGAAACGGGGCCGGGCGCCGGGGAGCGAGCACATGGTATTTAGTCCTGCAGGTGGCAAATGTTGGGATCTAGAGCCCGGCCAGACTGCTGGGTCGGGACCGGCGGGATTTTTGGCTGGACTTTAAGATTGTATATGCATTTACATCTAGATATCTATATCTATATCTATATATATATATATATATATATATATATATATATATATATATATATATATATATATATATATATATATATATATATATATATATATATATATATAAACGGTCCTCGCGATATACACCGGTCTTCCAACCGACCTCTCAGATATTCGTAAGATATGTTAAAATCAATATAAATATTTTTGTTTAAATACTTAATGGGCATCATACTCATGTAGCCTGTGGAGGCTCATTTCAACATTTCCGGTAGCAGTTTTTCCATGCATCAACAAATTTGTTGATCAATCCCCAAATATTTGCAAGACATTTGGCATGCTAATTGTTCAAAACAGCATGCAATCAAAGACATTGGTTAACAGCTCAGGCATATCCATAATAGCCCTCAAAAGTAAGACTTGCAACTGCAATGAAGCAAAATAGATTAAAGTGACTTCGCCAGACATCTAACAACATAATATGACTGCAGCAATGTTAAAATGATCAATGCATGGAACCAGATTATCATTGTAACACATGGTTTTGGGATGATGGCGTCAGTACCATGTTTTTATGGTTGCATAGGTAGGTAACCAATCTACGTCATTCTCTTCAAATTGGCCCGATGAAGACGCAAACAAAAACAAACCTTCTCTCAGTCATGATGTTATATTGATAGGCTTCCGTAGTTAGCAAGAAAGTTCCGAAACAAGCATTTTTTAAATGTACAGGTTATAATACATATCTCCCTAATCCAAAAAAAGGAAATTGCAACCATCAACAAGGTTTCACTTTCTTCTTCGACTAATCTGCAATAGATTGCACACCATATTCAATTTTTTTATCCTTCCACTTTCACAATAAAAAATTCCCAAACGCAATGTTCTTCATTGTTCGAAGTTCATATTACGTTCTCTACAATTCATAATCCGCGATCAGATTGTCTGCCCTACAACCGATGGTTGCACCGTTTTGGTCTTTACTTACACTACACCTCTTTGATAGAAATCATTTGGTATGATATATAAGCTGCCACACAATTATTTTCGGTGGTGAATGATTCCCGAATGCCTTGACGACAAAAACAAACTTGGAACAGCACCATACATCGAAGAAATTAATGACAACCAAATCCTCGCTAAAACTAATGTTTTTTTTTTAATTAGTGATATCACCAATCCAGATTCACTTATGTGTCGGTGCCTGAAAAGCAGGTAGCACTTTTCCATCGTTTCCTTCTGCTTTTTATGCTGCGACATCGTAAATGACGTCATCGACAAAGTATTGAAGCTGGAAAACTCTTAAACATGCTGGCTATAATTAACAGAGGGCACAATTGTTGGGGACAGCATATGCATAGCATAGGGACACGACTAAAAAATAGATGACGAAACAGAGACCGCCCTCGACGAGCTTCGCGCCCCGAAAATTTATGTTTTTATGTGGGAAAAAATATCAAAATTATCGTTTGACTTAATGTATTTCTGGTTGGCAAGGGGTGTGCCCCGATCCCACCCCCTGACTGTGCAGCTCTCCATGATTAAAAGCGATTCATGTTCGTGTCGGTCCTCGTCTCACAGAACACCTGACCGGAAATCGTTCCACGACTTGGCATTAGTGCGCCACTAATGACCAAACTAATAACCGCATCCCAAGCTTACATCTTGTTTGTGATGTCAATCAGCGTGAAGTCATGAGATAAAGGGACAGGACAGATAACTCCACAACGTTGGACGCAGCTTGCCAGAATTATGCTTAAGCATATATCAAACATATATCAAGCGATACCTACGTAGTTTTAATGCATACCAAAACAACAGCGTACCATAGCAAAACCGGCGGCATGACTCACATGGATAATTACAATACTTCACCAGCTCATGGTCGCATTCTTGTCGCTGTTGCTATGCTGCCTCCTTTTCCGCCGTCCTTGTTTAACAATGGCCATGCCAAGTGAGTTACCAGCCGGCATTCAATTCAATACATTGTGCGTTTTCAAATTGCTGTACATTACAATAATTAATGGTGACCTGACCCATTGGCCAAGCCAAGCAACTCACAGTAAACGTGACATAAATGTTATAATCAGAGAGTGCAGGCTGAAGACGAACGCGATGCAGTCAATTATAGTAAGACAACATTTATATTGTTTTATATTAGATTACGAGCAAGTTCGCAGGATGAAAATATTACAGTTTGGATTTCTGATTCTGGTGGTGGTATGGTACGATTCTTAGATGCACGGTGCAGCATTTTGCAGATTATTGAACTGTAAATGAATCAAAGCTTAGTAGTCTTAAGTTTGTTGATTGGGGATGGTAAGTAATATATATATTAACTTGTGTGCTTTAAGAATTGCTCTGCACCCATCATGTCGTCGCTATCAACCGTGGCAATACCAAAAGAAGGCCATGATAGGTGTATTTTCAATTAATGCTCTGGAAGTGAACTATGATATCGAAGGTGGTGTAAACTGCCTCTATGATTTTAAGTAAACAAAAAGGAAACAATGGTTTTATCTTATATGCAAAAAGCCTGTATCACAAAGTCGGCCTTTTGACCAGGCTTCAGGGTCTTGTATATGGATGGATCCCAGCCGAGCTTTGTCACACCAGCCCAGCCGGGCCCGGGCTTCGGTCCCGAAATGTTGCGCATTTGCCACCTCTAGTATTGACGTCGCTGGCAGCCCCATCTATTATGAACTGACGCCGGCTCATTAACAACACCGGATATCACCAACGCGAAGCGTCTAGACAAAACGACACAAAGTGTCGCAAGCAATCTGCAGCAGAGTTTGACATGTACTTTGTGGAGAGTTGCATCTGTCCGGTGTCATCACCGTCATCGTCAGCATTCAGGGAACGTAGCATTCTAGTCCGTTATGGCGGAGAGGCGATTTTGAGCATGATTATAGTGCTATTACAGGTCATTCACCTTTCCGTGTGGCTAAACACGGTCGGTAGTGCATTGCGGTCCATATGTCACCAGCCACAGATCCCGTCCGTACGTCACTGACATACTATCAATCGATACGTCACTAACATACTATCAATCAATACGTCACCGACATACTATCAATAGATACGTCACCGACACGCCATGTACCCAATGCTATTGCCACAGTGCCACACACACATCGCTGATATACAACAGTCAGCTGATCCGCGTAGGGTTTGTTCGCGGCAAGGTCCGACCAGTTATGGCCACGTGAAGACTTCGGATTGGGGGAGACAGAGACAAGTGTGCCGGTGGAAGGATAACGAGGGTATCGGACTGGGGGAGTACATGTGAATACGGCCACATAATTATAATTCGCCGACATACAGTCCACGCATTATGTCACTGACAGCGTGTGTGTCCCTCAGTCACGCATTATGTCACCGACAGCGTGTCTGCCAGTCACGCATTATGTCACTGACGGTGTGTCTGCCAGTCACGCATTATGTCACTGACAGCATGTCCGCCAGTCACGCATTATGTCACCGACAGCGTGTCCGCCAGTCACGCATTATGTCACCGACAGCGTGTCCCTCAGTCACGCATTGTCACTGACAGTGTGTGTGTCCCTCAGTCACACATTATGTCACTGACAGCATGTCCGCCAGTCACGCATCATGTCACTGACAGCGTATCCGCCAGTCATGCATGATGTCACTGACAGCGTGTCCGCCAGTCACGCATTATGTCACTGACAGCGTGTCTGCCAGGCACGCATCATGTCACTGACAGCGTGTCTTCCAGTCACGCATTATGTCACCGACAGCGTTGCTGCCAGTCACGCATTATGTCACTGACAGCGTGTCCGCCAGTCACGCATTATATCACTGACAGCGTGTCCGCCAGTCACGCACTATGTCACGGCCAGCGTGTCAGTCAGTCACGCCGTATGTCACTGACACAGTACCTGCGGATGGACCAGGGACTCCGCCGCACCGTTGACGCTGTGGTGAGAGCCGGGCGAGCTGACTGGGGAATCGTAATAGTCCGACCTCAGCAGGTTCTCACTCTGCATCTTCCCCTTTAAACACGTAATGTAGCGGGTGCAAAAGTCTTTGCACAGTTCCTGCACTTTCTCCAGTTCGAGCAGGTGAATTCGCAACACTTGAATCGCCTTGATCATCTGGAAAAAGCGGTGTCAAACTCAGCACACAGTTCCTGGCTAACGGCACAAAGCAATATGCATGCACACAAGGCAATAACAATAAGTGGGCACATCAAACCAAGTGCCGAATGCCATACGCTGGACACCGAACACTCGCCGGACCAGCACCGGCGGCACTGGTTATTGGTTTGTACGACACGTCGACCGTTGAGTCATATAGCGTCGCCAATCTCTCACGCCGATTGGTCGCGGCGGCGGCACTGGCCCACTGCTCTGACATCCTGTGATGTCTGTAACATCGTGTAACATCCTGTGATACACTAACATCCTGTCACATTATGCGACATTTGGTGACATCCGTGACATCCTGTGACTATGTGACGTCCTGTAACATCGTGTAACATCCTGTGATACACTAACATCCTGTGACATTATGCGACATTTGGTGACATCAGTGACATCCTGTGACTATGTGACGTCCTGTAACATCCTGTGACATCCTGTAACACCCTGCGGCATTCTGTGACATCCTGCGACATCCTTTACCGGTGCATCACCGCCGAGTACAGCATCACCTTCCCCGCAGCACAGACGCAGTCTAATCACTCCTGCGAGAACGTCCTCCCCCGACTCACACCCACAGCCGCACCCATGGACAGCATCGGGAGCCGTCTTATTCTTCCCCGGCCAGTCCATCCACCTCCCACCACGATAGTGGCAGGTTCACCGGCAAACGTGCTGCTACAAATTCCACAACCTCGTGTTGCTAACAGCCACGAGGTGTTGCAAAGTGGGTTAGACAATAACAAATGAAGACCGCTGTTCCAATATCAGTTAGTTTTCGCTACAAAGCGTGCAACGCGTACAATGCTATATTGTTGCCCATTGGTGGCCATCTCGCCGTCTCCGTCCCTGTCTCGGTCTCCAACCGCCACCAGTCCCATTCCACCGGGCACTACGGCAGCGTCCCTCTGTCCCTGACCACGTCACTCTGTCCCGGGCCGCGTCCCTCTGTTCTTGGCCGCGGTCCTGACCAAGTCCCTCTGTGCCTGGCCGCGTCCCTCTGTGCATGGTCGCATCCCGCTGTCCCTGATCGCGTCCCTCTGTCCCTGACCGTATCCCTCTGTGTTCCGCTGTCCGGCTGGCACTCACCAGCTCGTCCACCTCGGGCTGGTTGATGAGGAACGGCTTGCGGTCGCGCTGCTGGTGCTGGATGAAGGCCTGCACGTCGGCCGAGAACGTCTCAGCCGAGCACACGTCAGCCGTCTGCGTGGCGATCTCGCACTTTTCCAGCAGCAGCGCCAGCAGCGGGAACAGCGGGTGTCTGTCGCAAACGTGGGTTGGGCAGCCGTGGGGGACGCAGATGCGTCTCAAATTTCTCGAACGGCAGCAGCGGGAGAAACGGGTGTTTGGCAAGGACGAGGGCTACCACCCGAGGTGCAGATATGTCTCACACTTCTCCGGTAGCAGCAGGAGGAATGAGTCTTTGGAACACGCGGATTACATAGAGCCGGGGAGCACACACAGACGACGATGTTGACGATGGGAACGTGCTACAGCTGACGAGCTGGGTAGATGTAGGCATAACTATAGGTAGAACGAGCTAAGTAGGACCGCTTAGTTGCAATACAAGGTGACGGTCCATATATGCAGGTACTTGTGGCCCATACCACCTTGCGAAGCATGGCATGCCTTCAGAAGAACGTATATAGCGAACTGTTTCTTTTCGCGCGTGTTCTGCACATCAACGTCCAGGACCACAAGGTGCCGGCAAACGAGACTACTTGACGAAACAGACAACCGCAAACTCGCGATCGTGTGGCGCTCGACAGGCGCACAGACTGCAATCAACACCGGCTGGATGTAGGCCACTGCCGCCTGTTGCCGCCCACACCAGCCCACTCCGCGATATTGCACCTGCCGGTGAGGGCGGCACCGGGGCGGGAGCGGGGGCGGGAGCGGGGTGAGGCCAGGCGCGCCGTGCCAGGCACTCCTGGCGGCCGCCGGCTGGTCCGGCCCGCTCTGCCCGGCCGCATATGCACCCTGATTTATCGCGCATCGAGTCGTTGGTCGAGTGACTCACCATCTTTGATGCCAGCGCTGTGGTTTATTATGTGGTTCCAGCACAGGGCTCGGCCGTCGGTGATCTATGACCGCCACAAATCCACACACGGTCGACACCGCCCGGCGCGGCCGCTGCCGGAGACAGCCGCCTGTCCAGTGGCACGGCCGCCTGTCCAGTGGCACGGCCGCCTGTCCAGTGGCACGGCCGCCTGTCCAGTGGCACGGCCGCCTGTCCAGTGGCACGGCCGCCTGTCCAGTGGCACGGCCGCCTGTCCAGTGGCACGGCCGCCTGTCCAGTGGCACGGCCGCCTGTCCAGTGGCACGGCCGCCTGTCCAGTGGCACGGCCGCCTGTCTAGTGGCACGGCCGCCTGTCCAGTGGCACGCCGCCTGTCCAGTGACACGGCCGCCTGTCCAGTGGCACGCCGCCGCGGACAACTGGGACTGATTAGCACAGTGCTAAATTATTCATGAAATAGGGTGGAATATACCAATTTATGAACACTGAATCGACATCTCTACTAACGAAGTATCGACATCATGCTTCGTGATTAGTCTTTATGAAGTCTTCTTATCTAATTTTTAACAGTGTATCGTTGATAAGTATCATGACCATTGCAGTTTTTGATGCACGAACATCTCATCAGAATTCCAAGTAAGGGGATGGTGTGGTTTGTCATACAATCAGTTGATACGGATGGGTATTTTGTGTCGTTATCGCTAAAATCGTTATTCTTAAATAACGTATCAAGGAAGCAAGCAAGCAAGCGTTACGAAAGCAAAGGAAAAAGGTGCACGTACGGGTGCGCTGTTTGATAAAAATTGTGCTGGAAGAATTTACAAGTTAGGTTAAGAGAGATCGTTCCCATGGCGAATCTCAACATCCTATTGTACTCGTTTCGACATGTCACACCTAACGAAGAACCATTATTTGCATGAACAGCTACCAAAAGTCGAACAGGCGGCCAAATAGTCCCTCCCAAACCGGAGTCAGATCAGCTCCGGCTCTGGCGGCCGGAGTGTCTATATGGCTATCCCCATACCATGGTGAACTGGCGCCAGGTCTGAAGCGTTCAGAAATGATTCCCCTGCAGTTATATATATATATATATATATATATATATATATATATATATATATATATATATATATATATATATATATATATTTCTGCGGCTCGCTGAAAGCGAGGCGAGGAAAAACGAGGCGAGTACTTATTCGCGGAAAGCGTGAAATGCTGTCTAACATCGAGACGAACGACAGCTATCTCTAAGCAAAGGAAGCAACAGAAACACGAACGACAGCAAAGGAACTGAAAACTAAAGTCCATACAGACAAGATATACTCCCGACAGACGGTAGACATTCCAAACAAACAAGAAATGATCCAAGATAGACAAAGACATATCCAGACAAGTAAAGAAATCCCGAGACAGAAAAAAGACATCCGCAGACAGAGAGACATCCCCGGGCACGCAAAACACCGCAGACAAACGAAACTATATCCCGCCGGCCGAGAGACACCTCCAGACGGGAGACACCTCCAGACGGGAGACACCTCCAGACGGGAGACACCTCCAGACGGGAGACACCTCCAGACGGGAGACACCTCCAGACGGGAGACACCTCCAGACGGGAGACACCTCCAGACGGGAGACACTTCCGGACGGGAGACACCTCCAGACGGGAGACACCTCCAGACGGGAGACACTTCCGGACGGGAGACACCTCCAGACGGGAGACACCTCCAGACGGGAGACACCTCCAGACGGGAGACACCTCCAGACGGGAGACACCTCCAGACGGGAGACACCTCCAGACGGGAGACACCTCCAGACGGGAGACACCTCCAGACGGGAGACACCTCCAGACGGGAGACACCTCCAGACGGGAGACACCTCCAGACGGGAGACACTTCCAGACGGGAGACACTTCCGGACGGGAGACACTTCCGGACGGGAGACACTTCCGGACGGGAGACACTTCCGGACGGGAGACACCTCCAGACGGGAGACACCTCCAGACGGGAGACACTTCCAGACGGGAGACACTTCCGGACGGGAGACACATCCGGACGGGAGACACTTCCGGACGGGAGACACCTCCAGACGGGAGACACTTCCGGACGGGAGACACTTCAGACGACACATCTACGATAGTCGAGAGCAGGCTTAGAAACATGGTCTTGTCCTAGGTGCTTGGTGTTCAGAATATTATCCCCGTCCAAAAATATCCACCCCTTTCTTGCCAAAAGATATAATGGAGTTGTTTTAAAAGTACTTTTGCCAAGCAAGCTTTTTGCCGTTTGATAAGCATGCTCAAAGCTACTGTAAAACATAAAACGGTGCTGTGTTATTAGAAATACAAACCGTATTAGCCTACCCCAATTGGAATGCCGCCAAACTTTCCTCCCCAAACCCAGGAGTCGAAAGCATCAATCCAACGGTTGTCGGGAGGCGCCCGAGTGTGGCGGCGGCCTACTCACTCGTAGACGGCGCGTTTGTCGGCCTCGAACTGCGCCTGACTGTGGTAGGGCTGCTGCTGCGGGTGGTCGTGCGAGGCGGGCTGGTCGGTGGTCACCAGAGGCACCGAGCCGTCGTGCAGCTCAGAGTACCCGGGCGACATCATGGCGGCCAGCATCGGAGCCGGCGCATACCTGCCGCACAGCCGGCCTCGTCAGCCACCACCGCTGCCACTGCACGACGACGGGGAAAGTCACAGCCGTCGACGAAGGACCAAATGATCCGTGGACATTGCTCTATCTAGCAATGCATACACTGAATGCTCATTCACACATATGCATTGAATGTTCAGTCACACGCCACCCACTGAAACTGATGAGCACCAAACTAGTCCGCCACGAATTTACCTCCATCGCTTCCAGAGGCAGTGGCGTACCACCAGAAAATTGCTGCGTGCACCACAAATTTAAATGATTTCGCCAGCGAATGACACACTAAGTCTGGCGGTTCATGCCTACGACAGTTGGTGATGGGCGTGTGGTCGTGTGGACAGTTGATGATGGTCGTGTGTACAGTTGGTGATGGTCGTGTGGACAGTTGGCGATGATCGTGTGGTCGTGTGGACAGTTGGTGATGGTCGTGTGGTCGTGTTGACAGTTGGCGATGGTCGTGTGGTCGTGTGGACAATTGGCGATGGTCGTGTGGTCGTGTGGACAGTTGGCGATGGTCGTGTGGTCATGTGGACAGTTGGTGATGGTCGTGTGGACAGTTGACGATGGTCGTGTGGTCGTGTGGACAGTTGGCGATGGTCGTGTGGTCGTGTGGACAGTTGGCAATGGTCGTGTGGTCGTGTGGACAGTTGGCGATGGTCGTGTGGTCGTGTGGACAGTTAGCGATGATCGTGTGGTCGTGTGGACAGTTGGCGATGGTCGTGTGGTCGTATGGACAGTTGGCGATGGTCGTGTGGTCGTGTGGACAGTTGGTGATGGTCGTGTGGACAGTTGGCGATGGTCATGTGGTCGTGTGGACAGTTGATGGTCGTGTGGATAGTTGGCGATGGTCGTGTGGACAGTTGGTGATGGTCGTGTGGTCGTGTGGACAGTTGGTGATGGTCGTGTGGACAGTTGGCGATGGTCGTGTGGTCGTGTGGACAGTTGGTGATGGTCGTGTGGACAGTTGGCGATGGTCGTGTGGTCGTGTGGACAGTTGGTGATGGTCGTGTGGACAGTTGACAATGGTCGTGTGGTCGTGTGGACAGTTGGTGATGGTCGTGTGGACAGTTGGCGATGGTCGTGTGGTCGTGTGGACAGTTGATGATGGTCGTGTGGACAGTTGGCGATGGCCGTGTGGACAGTTGATGATGGTCGTGTGGACTGTTGGCGATGGTCGTGTGGTCGTGTGGACAGTTGATGATGGTCGTGTGGACAGTTGGCGATGGTCGTGTGGTCGTGTGGACAGTTGGTGATGGTCGTGTGGTCGTGTGGAGAGTTGGCGATGGTCGTGTGGTCGTGTGGACAGTTGGTGATGGTCGTGTGGTCATGTGGACAGTTGGCGATGGGCGTGTGGACAGTTGGCGATGGTCGTGTGGTCGTGTGGACAGTTGGTGATGGTCGTGTGGACAGTTGGCGATGGTCGTGCTTTGTTGCGGCACGGCACTCTGGCAACAATCACTCAGCGCCCGTTCACAAATCGCATCGCTTTCACAGGATGCAGCGAAGACTGGCAGCTACATCCATGCCTGGCGCTCTCCTATGGCCTCACAAGTCGGCAGCGGACCGCTGGAACCACGTGCGCCGGCACCATCATTCCAGGATGTGATGAATGCACCAGGCACAGTTTGACGAGGATGTGATGAATGCACCAGACACAATTTGACGAGGATATGATGAATGCACCAGATACAGTTTGACGAGGATGTGATGAATGCACCAGACACAATTTGACGAGGATATGATGAATGCACCAGACACAGTTTGACGAGGATGTGATGAACGCACCAGACACAATTTGAAGAGGATGTGATGAATGCACCAGACACAATTTGACGAGGATGTGATGAATGCACCAGACACAATTGAACGAGGATGTGATGAATGCACCAGACAGTTTGACGAGGATGTGATGAATGCACCAGACACAGTTTGACGAGGATGTGATGAATGCACCAGACACAATTTGACGAGGATGTGATGAATGCACCAGACACAGTTTGACGAGGATGTGATGAATGCACCAGACACAGTTTGACGAGGATGTGATGAATGCACCAGACACAGTTTTACGAGGATGTGATGAATGCACCAGACACAGTTTGACGAGGATGTGATGAATGCACCAGACACAGTTTGACGAGGATGTGATGAATGCACCAGACACAGTTTGACGATGCACATCAGGAGCGCACGGTTCAGCGACCTTGCCTCCATCTGTGCCACGAGCGGCTGATGACGTACGGGTCCGAACAGCACGCATTCATCCCATACAGCCGTGGTAATTGGATTGGCGAATGAAGTGTCAACTGGTCGATATGAGGATCCATCATAGTACACTGACCTGTCTGAAAACGGAGAAGAGCGGCGCGAGGGAGAGAGGGGTGTCTGAGAAGAGGAGAGGGAAGGCGGTAGAATGAGATGCTAAATGGACGCCTCTACTATTATGGCATCTGTTCCCTGATGTCACCACTATCTATCCAATCATAAATCACAATTTGAATCACGTATCACACCCTAAATGGTCACTGCATGTGTGGTCGCCAGCCGCCAGGGAGGGGGGGCACCGCCGGCCTGGATTCATGAGCTCTTCTCTCCTTCCTATTCTATGTGGCATCAGAATCCTCCTGCTGCCTTCGCGGCCACAATGTGCGTTACCACTCGCCATCGGCGACCTGGGAGGCCGCCAGAGGTCGCGGCAGGCCTGGTCAGTCGGTCCCGGTAGGCGGAACAGTATCGACTATTAGGCCGCGATGTATCCTCGTATTGCATAAGATAAGAATAGGCGTATTAATGACATGGCTACAGAATAACATATGTTTTGATGTCGCATCTAAAAGTCTGATGCAATTTCCTTTTAGAACTACGAATAAACTTAACATAAATAATTTAAAAGTTATTCAAACAAGAACGGAAAATGGATCAGGTCATATAGGAATAGCCATTTATTTATTTATTTATTTATGTATTTCCCTCCACATGCCCTCCACATACAGTGGCTATTATGAACCGCAATGTACACCTTAATGGACACGTAATGGATATGGATATATACATACATCACATTTCCGAAATTTGATGATTTGCTAGGGACATTTAGTTGGTGATATTCAATGAATAACCTGACGGTGGTGATGAAATTAATTTCGTAATATGAAAATCCTAAAGCGGGCGAGAGACGCAAATGTGGGAACCAGTTGATTTTGAATAACCCACATCTATTCGTGGTCTGCTGCAGTGTCAGCTTAACTGCTGCTTCTCTGTTGAGAATATTCGGAGGTAATTAATAAGATTTATCTCAGTCATTTAGAATAGTTTACGCCGGGTTCATTTACGGCAATAATCCACCACAATCTCGGTTAATGCCACAAAAATTGAAACGGCCACTGTTCAGCAAGTAATCAACGGCACCGTAATCGGTGTATGCAGCTATCCATGTATATTATTAATGCAGCGTCGGCCATACTCGGAATTCAACCGGACAAAATTACAGAGCACGTGAATTACCGCCTGACCACTGGCAACGGGCCAAGTAACGGCGTGCAGCAGTGGTGCTGCCGGCAGACGTGATCGCTATGGCAGGAGACTACAGTTGGCGAGCGTGCTGTACTCGGCCGCCGGCAATAAAGGCATCAGTCGTCGGCTGCCATAAAGGCATAAATTGTCATTTTAAGCGATCCCCGAAATGCAGTGGAGCTCTTGTGACTGCTTTGCGTTTAATTAACGAGAGTCAATTTGCGGAGCCACTCCGCTCGAACTGTCTTCGACGTGCTCATGCATTTTTGCATGCGGGAAAACGGGTGTAAATCTTTTTGCTTTATGTGTCTAAGCGCAGTGAGCATTTGTTTCATGCAAGCGGCGTCTGCAAGATCTGCAAACAGGCACAGATTCTACTTTGCGTAAGCAAATACAGAGCAAATTGAATGCATACTGGTATTGCGACAACGCCATTCCCCCCCCCACACACACACAAAAAAAAAACATACGCATGCCTTAACTGGCCACACATCTATTGATGGACCCGATCTGTTGAGACACCTTCACATGCGTCACATCTAAAGTACAGCCGTGCCTGTCACCATGTCCAGGCCGAATTGTACACCTATAACATACAGCCGGCGACGTGTGACGTTGGCGACGCTATACCACCTAGCAGATACATGCGTCGCAAAAGAGCACAAGGTTCTTCCAGATATGCAAAGAGCTCACTCCGGTCACGCCGACACCAGGCACACCTCCCACGGAGCGCACACAACCAATTCGTCTGGATCGGAGCCGGATTGTCAGTGATTCGTCCAGTGAATCCGCTGACTGGAGTCGGCGCATCAAGCTGTGACTGTGGCGCCAAATTGATCACTTAGCGGGCGATCCGTCATCATTAGCAATTAGTCACATATGGCGGATTTTCGAAATGTTCCGCCTGGTGCGCTTGATAGGCTGGTGCCTTCGCCTGACTGGCAGAGTTCGAACACCACATGCACTCACCTGCCAGTTCATGGCTACCTGGTGGTCGGTATATTCATTAGCTGTATCCTAGCGGGCTCGAAAACAACTTCATATTGGTTGATGAGGCACATCGAATCAAAGTATTCGAAAAAAGCATTACTTAACCGATCGTTCCACCGGAGCCAGGTGTAGTTCTGTTCCAGGGCAATTGCGAACCATCATTAAGCAAGTGTAGTTTCGCTGAGAGGAAGCAACTATAAGAATATTTAAACATGATCCGACACTGCTGAGCGGGGAGGTGCGGCGAAAGAGAACCAATCACACTCTGACACCGCTGGAGGACGTGCAGTGTTGGCCGGACCACGTAATATTTAAACATGATCCGACACTGCTGAGCGGGGAGGTGCGGCGAAAGAGAGCCAATCACACTCTGACACCGCTGGAGGACGTGCAGTGTTGGCCGGACCACGTAATATTTAAACATGATCCGACACTGCTGAGCGGGGAGGTGCGGCGAAAGAGAGCCAATCACACTCTGACACCGCTGGAGGACGTGCAGTGTTGGCCGGACCACGTAATATTTAAACATGATCCGACACTGCTGAGCGGGGATGTGCGGCGAAAGAGAGCCAATCACACTCTGACACCGCTGGAGGACGTGCAGTGTTGGCCGGACCACGTAATATTTAAACATGATCCGACACTGCTGAGCGGGGAGGTGCGGCGAAAGAGAGCCAATCACACTCTGACACCGCTGGAGGACGTGCAGTGTTGGCCGGACCACGTAATATTTAAACATGATCCGACACTGCTGAGCGGGGAGGTGCGGCGAAAGAGAGCCAATCACACTCTGACACCGCTGGAGGACGTGCAGTGTTGGCCGGACCAAGGACGCCGTGATGAGCCACCTGGCACTGAACACACTTTTGGCTGGCTGTAGTTGACGCCTCCGGAGAGCAACTCCAACAGCGCAGCTACCGTCAGAAGAATTCATTTTTGACCAAATGTCCGAACCATGATACATCATTCAAATGCTATACATCGGTCTGCTTTGCACATCGCAATAACTTATTGGTGTGCCACTGTTAGCATTTTGCGCCTAGGTGCCGCAAATGCTGTACTCATTACCTTCATCATAATAATGTATGGATCACCCATACCTGAATCGTGCGGCACAAGCACACATAATAGGTGTGGTGTTGCAGCGTGCACTAACCTCCAGCGCTGACTGCCCAGTCAGGCTGCGAGTAGAGTGCACCTAAAATTACCCGCTTGGAACCTAAGCACTCTCTTAACTTGTCATGCAAAGATGTGCAGGTCTAGTTGGTCCCAGCTGTGACTACACCCCGGCGACCGACCCGTCACACTTGCTCCGTGTAACTGCACCCCAGCAGATCGGCCCGTCCCAACACACCCCAGCAGACCGACCCGTCCCACTTGCCCGTTATCACCACACCCCAGCAGACCGACCCGTTCCAATTGCCCGTTATCACCACACCCCAGCAGACCGGCCCGTCCCACCACACCCCAGCAGACCGACCCGTCCCACTTGCCCGTTATCACCACACCCCAGCAGACCGTCCCGTTCCACTTGCCCGTTATCACCACACCCCAGCAGACCGGCCCGTCCCACCACACCCCAGCAGACCGACCCGTCCCACTTGCCCGTTATCACCACACCAGCAGACCGGCCCGTCCCACTTGCCCGTTATCACCACACCCCAGCAGACCGGCCCGTCCCACTTGCCCGTTATCACCGCACCCCAGCAGACCGGCTGTCCCACCACACCCCAGCAGACCGGCCCGTCCCACCACACCCCAGCAGACCGGCCCGTCCCACTTGCCCCGTTTCGCCACACCCCAGCAGACCGACCCGTCCCACTTGCCCCGCATCACCACACCCCAGCAGACCGGCCCGTCCCACTTGCCCCGTTTCGCCACACCCCAGCAGACCGACCCGTCCCACTTGCCCCGCATCACCACACCCCAGCAGACAGGCCCGTCCCACTTGCCCCGTATCGCCACACCCCAGCAGACCGGCCCGTCCCACCTGCCCCGTATCGCCACACCCCAGCAGACCGGGTGCCGGCCGGCGCAGCGGGCGCGCAGGCAGCGCGGCGGAGCTGGCCGCCGCCGCCGCCGCCACATTAACACCAGCGCAGACCCCGCACTTAGTGCCGCCACTGACGGCGTTTTTGTCGTCACGTCGGCATCTGGGCCGAACGGAAGTGTCGCCACCAGCCAGTCGTGAGAGACGCCCGCGGCGCGGAAGAGGTGTCACCAGTTGATTGTGAGGCGCGCCTCGCATCGCGCCAGGCAGAGGTGTTGGTTGAGTCACAGGTAGGACGGCGGCACAAAGCCGACAGGTGGCCACGCGTATCCGCCGGGGTATTGCCGTCGTTAGTCGGTTATTTGGGTGAGGGTAGTGCCGTTGAAATTGCAGCAAAACACGATAGTGGATGAACACACGCACGCAATGTGCGTGTTCACATCGTGTTCATATTGAAGTGTAGGCATTGCTGGAGATCCCGGATGGGTGAAGTTGTTTAATTTGTATCATATATTCATACATGTTTAAGGTATCCCAAGTATGCAATATTGCTTGTCCGAAGGCCGGCTACTTCATGAAAACAAGCAGCCGTTCGTAAACAGCTGATATCTCCTGACACATCCACCGGTCATTCAATTCGCATCCTATCGAATCTCTCTCGAGCCTCCCCCACCCTGTTCTCCACCGTCGACCAATGGAACAGCCTCCGTGTCGGGAGAAGTGATGGAAATCGTGACTGGAATCGCAACTGCAGTCGTGACGCGGGTTTCACCGATGTCAAGAAGCCCGGTCGACATGTTCATGCGCTAATTGGTGAGAATGAGAGTCGCCAGTCGGTGGCGCGTTCAGGCAGATTCGTCGGTCAGCTATTCTGACTTTAGGGCGCACCGACCACGATGGCCACATAGCGGCCAAGATCGTGTTTTTATCACAGGGACGGATTCGTGTGATGGACCTACATGACGGACAGTCAGAGTACGGTGTAAACCAAGCCGGATCATTTAGACCATTTTTGTGCGAATTCAGGACCTCTCAGCCAGTCCCTTTTCAGCCAGCAGACTGCGTGAGCGTAAGGGACCAGAACGACACCCATCACAACAGTAGAACAACAGAACTCCAACCACGGCAACAGAACAACAGGACACCAACCACAGCAACAGAACAACAGGACAGCAGGACACCAACCGCAACAGGAGCACCGATCGACGGTCCGAGCAGCCAGCCTGCCGACGCCACCACACCAGACAGACGTCACACACCAACCATCGGTCGGTGCCAAAGGTCGGCGTGAGGGCGCCCAGGCGTCCTGACGCTGCTGTCCCACATTGGTCGGCCAAGCCCGCGCACAGGGCAGCGCCAAACGCGCCGCGGCGCTGCCGCACTGCGCCACGTCTGCCGCAGCGGCGACGGGGCGGCGTGGCGCGGCGCCGCGCACGACTCACGTCGACTCGGCCCCGCGGGACGGCCGCCATTCACACCCGGCTACGAGCGGCCGCCATCGACGGGCATTCCAGTTTCCACGTAACGCCGCCGTTACGGCCGGCCGTAAAGCGGCGCGTCACGGGCGGCGCGCTGGCGTGCGGCCGCCACATTCGCCGCTGTGCATGCAGCGGCGCCTAATCACCCGGCCAAAACCGGCCGTCATTAGCGTCGAGTTGGAGCCGGCGGGGGCGGCGTCCGCGCGCCGTCGCCAGGCACGGCGGCGTGAGACCCGAGCACCTCCAGTCACCAGCAGTGTGCCGGGCGCCCAGGCCTGGCCGTTAAGGTCGGTGGCGTAGCCAGGATTTCGTCCCGGAGAAGGCGAACATCTGAAGAGGGCGTCCGAAATTTGGGGTGTTGCGTGGTGAAAATCGCAAAATTTATTGCTTGATCTAGTGTATTTTTCGTTGCTAAGTGGGGATGGGAGCCCCCGTGGAACCCCTTGGCTGCGCCTCTGGTGGGGCCCACTTTGTTGCACCTTTTCAACACTGTCATACTTTCTCAAAATAAGACATGAATACTGTGAATAGTGGGGGAAAATAAGTATCAGATTTGAGGACATGGGAAGGACTAGCAAGATGTCTGACCAGCTATGCCGAACACACAGCATCCTGCAGATTATTATTCTTTCTTTTTGCCCGGTGTCATCCGGGTCCGAGGCGAAGCAACTGGCACCGCTGGAGCGACCATCATCGCAGCTATCGCTGGGCTGCTGGAGCAGCTGCTGTCACGCCACTGGGACAGCTGTGGCCGCTTGGGCGGTCGTCACTGCCAGGGCAACTGTGGCCGATGGGGCGATCGTGGCCATCGAGGCGGCCGCCGCCGCTGAGGTGACTGTGGGTGACCTTCCCAATCCTTGGCAGAATGTATGGCTCTCAAGGATATATCAGTTATTCCTCGCACCCATCGCCAGTTCTCAAGGACTCGCTTTGCTCTCAGAGGGCCCCGATTCCTCAGGGGCCCATCCCAAAGTCCAGGAACATCCCAGTCCAGTCCATTCTGGCTCTCAGGAGACCTATTCATCTGTCATTCATCAACCCTCTCCATCTTGCACGGGCCATTCCCAGTCTTCGACAAAATCGTTTAGCTTTTAGGAGAATCCTGCAGCTCTGAGACAGCCTGCCTCACAATTTCTAGCAAACATCGCCAGCTCTCAGAACTCTCCTTGCCTCTTAATGGCTCTGTTCATCCCTCAATGTTCATCCGAGGCCTCAGGAGCATCACAGTCCGGTCCGCTCTTGCTCCCAGGAGACTCCTAGTCCATAACGTAGCATAACATAAGATAACATAACATAACATAACATTCTAGCTCTGAAACTGGCTCTCAGTATTCCTCACAACCATCGCCAGCCCTTAGGGACTCTCTTTAGATCTCAGGGGGCCCTGCTCTTCTCAAAGGGCCCCATCCAAGTCTCTTTGGCATCCCAGTCCAGTACTCTCTAGTGCTCAGTGACCATTTTCAGTCATGAGGGGTCCTTTCCAGCTGATATGGGCCCTTACCAGTCCTTGACAGTCTTTCTAGCTTCAAGGACATTCTAACGCTGACATTGACCCTCAGTATTCCTCACAACCATCGCTAGCCTTAGGGACTCTTCTTAGCTCTCGCGGGGCTCTGTTAGCTCTCAAGGGCCCTCTCAAGCTGCTAGGGGCCCTTCCGATGTCATCGACAGCTCTTGTGGTTTCAACAACATTCTAGCTCAATTTAGCTCCGAGGCTGGCCCTCGGTATTCCTCACCTCAATCTCCAGCGAACATGGAATTTACCTCCGAATTAGCATCTCAGGGAACCTTGTTCATCCATAAGGAGCCGCTCTCAACCTCAGAAGAATCCCTGTCCAGTCCTCTCTGACTCTCATCGGTTCTCTTCACCCCTCAGGGCCATCCCCTGCTTGTAGGGGCCCAACACAGTTCAATAATCCTGTCTAGCTTTCAACTCCGGGACATTTTAGATCTCAGATGCTCCCTTACTAGTCCTCTTCAGCTCTTATGGGTCCCGTTCATCCCTCGGAGGCCCTTTCAAACCCAAAGAGCATCCCATCCTTCTCTGACCCTCGGGTGCCCTATTCATTCCTCAGCTGTGAGGGGCCATTCTGGCTGAGACTACTCCTTCCAGCTGGTATGGGCATTCCAGCTCTCGAGCGGGTCCTCTTGTCTTCACGGCCCTTGCTAGCCCTCAGGGTAGACGTCTTCAGGTATCAAGGGCCCTTTCCACGCAAGCTGTTAGATGCCTTTAAATTTTTTCCTCCGATATATCTCTGCCCATCAGGGCGGTCGCCTGGAGGGACACGTCGGACTCGCCAGGAGGACGGGAAACCATTTATCCCTTGGACACGTCATTACTTTTTAACAGCCTGGGCTCAGAAGCCCCTTACGTAGCACCGGGAACCCTCCGTTTCAGCCCGGATCGTCTCCATAGCTCAGGGTCCCCTTTGTCGGCTTGATGCCTGCTGTCAGCTCTGAGCCCCTCTTCATCAGCGTGAGCCAAGCCGGCCCAGTGGCTCTGCACGTCCGGCCCGGGGCTCAGGGTCGGCTCAGGTCGGCGCAGGGGCCCTCTTGCACGGATCGAGACACTCTGTCCGTCCGGAGTCCCCTTTTAAAAAGTTTGGGCCTCTATAACTGTGCGGTTCCGGCACTGATCGGCCCAGGGGCCCTTCATACCGGCCCTGGGCCCTCTCCGACGGCCCGGGCTCCTCCCGCGGCTAGGGGTCCTCTCCGTCGGCGTAGGGCTCTCCTTAGCGATCCAGGCACTCCTCTTGTCAGTCCGGAGGCCCTCTTTCAACAGCATGAGTCCCCTCCATCGGGTTAGGGCCATTGTACGGCTTGGACCCCATACGCCGGCCAAAGGGCCCTTTCTGACGGCCCTAGGTCCTCTCCGGCAACTAGGACCCCTCCGTCGCCTCAGGGGCTCTCTTTGACGACCCAGGGAACTTTACGGCAAACCGGAGGCCCTTTCCAAACGCTTGGGCCCTGTATCAGGTCAGGGGCCCTTCCTCGGCTTGGGATCCGCTGACAGCCCAGGGACCCTTCATATTGGCTCGAGTTCTCTCAGTCAGCCCAGGGACCCTTCATATTGGCTCGAGTTCTCTCAGTCAGCCCAGGGGCCCTTCATATTGGCTCGAGTTCTCTCAGTCAGCCCAAGGACCCTTCATATTGGCACGAGTTCTCTCAGTCAGCCCAGGGACCCTTCATATTGGCTCGAGTTCTCTCAGTCAGCCCACAGCCCAGGGACCCTTCATATTGGCTAGAGTTCTCTCAGTCAGCCCAGAGACCCTTCATATTGGCTCGAGTTCTCTCAGTCAGCCCAGGGACCCTTCATATTGGCTCGAGTTCTCTCAGTCAGCCCAGGGGCCATTCCAACCATCCGGGGCCCCTCCGTAGATCTAGAAGCCTTTCACGTTAGCCTAGCCAGGGACCCTCAACATCTTCCTGGGGGCACTCTACGTTGGCTCGGGCCCTCTTCATCGGCCGGGACCCTTTCAGTCAGCCTTGGCCTCTGTTGTCGGCCCAGGGGCCCTGCACGTCGGCCCAGGGGCCCTGCACGTCGGCCCAGGGGCCCTGCACGCTATACCAGCGCCTTACACGTTGTACCAAGGGCCCTTCACGTCGGCTCAGGGGCCCTCACGTCAGCCCAGACGCCCTTCACGTTGGCCCAGACGCCCTTCACGTTGGCCCAGACGCCCTTCACGTTGGCCCAGACGCCCTTCACGTTGGCCCAGACGCCCTTCACGTTGGCCCAGGGGCACTTCACATTTGCCCAGGATCTCTACACGCTGGCCCAGGAGCCCTTCACGTCGGGCCAGGGGGCTCTCGCGGGCTCCATACACCTGCGTCTTGAGGGCACTGCGGACCCCTCGGAACCTCCAGGTGAGGGGAGCGACTGCCCCCTTCGCCTCCTCCTTGGCTACGCCACTGGTTAAAGTGCTGGACTGGCACGGCGGCGTGAGACCCGAGCACCCCCCGTCACCAGCAGTGTGTCTGGCGCCCAGGCCTGGCCGTCAAGGTGCTGGAGCACTGGCCATGTTTCGAGGACCGAGTGCTGGACGACGGTGGAAGCGATGTGGGGCCAGCGGCTGGCCGAAGCGTCAGGTGCCCCCTCCCCCACCCCCAGCCGGCGTTCCACTCAGCATGAACGTCTGAACAGCAGGTGCATGGACAAGCACCAGCCGCCACCAGCGTTGAAAGCCAGCGCTTGCTATCGTGACCAGGGAGTTTGCAGAGTCGACACGAGATCAAAGAGGCACTTCAATCAAGTCGAACAATCAAACAAAGCAACATTTCTCAACTAGGCAATGTCCAGATGGGGACTGATATCGCGTCACGACTAGTTTCATGACATGACCAGTCAGAACCGGTGTCCATTGCCGGGTCCCGAGTGCTGATCCTGCTAGACTCGTGCGAGTGCAGGGTGACTCCTGCGTGCGTCCCAGGGACGCTCGTGAGAGTGCACGACTCGTGAGAATGCAGAGCAACACTCATGAAAGCCAGGGAACACTCGTGAGCACAGGGTGATGTGTGTGAGTGGCAGGAATCATCCGTGCGGGCGCTGAGTTCCATCCACGTGAGTGCCGGGTGGCACGGCGGGCGGCTGTGACGGTCGACATTCACCACCCAGCCGGCCGGACAGGCAGGGGGTGGCGGCCCGCTGACGGCCGGACAGGCAGGAGGTGGCGGCCCGCTGACGGCCGGACAGGCAGGGGTGGCGGCCCGCTGACGGCCGGACAGGCAGGGGTGGCGGCCCGCTGACGGCCGGACAGGCAGGAGGTGGCGGCCCGCTGACGGCCGGACAGGCAGGAGGTGGCGGCCCGCTGACGGCCGGACAGGCAGGAGGTGGCGGCCCGCTGACGGCCGGACAGGCAGGAGGTGGCGGCCCGCTGACGGCCGGACAGGCAGGAGGTGGCGGCCCGCTGACGGCCGGACAGGCAGGAGGTGGCGGCCCGCTGACGGCCGGACAGGCAGGGGTGGCGGCCCGCTGACGGCCGGACAGGCAGGGGTGGCGGCCCGCTGACGGCCGGACAGGCAGGAGGTACCGGCCCGCTGACGGCCGGACAGGCAGAGGTGGCGGCCCGCTGACGGCCGGACAGGCAGGAGGTGGCGGCCCGCTGACGGCCGGACAGGCAGGGGTGGCGGCCCGCTGACGGCCGGACAGGCAGGAGGTGGCGGCCCGCTGACGGCCGGACAGGCAGGAGGTACCGGCCCGCTGACGGCCGGACAGGCAGGGGTGGCGGCCCGCTGACGGCCGGACAGGCAGGAGGTGGCGGCCCGCTGACGGCCGGACAGGCAGGAGGTGGCGGCCCGCTGACGCGGCACTAATACCCGGTTCGGGACACGGTCGGCCGAGACGAGCACGCCTGACGGGCAGGCCGCTGGGGGGGGGGAGGGGAGGGGGGCTGTGTTCTGGGGCCGGCGCGTCGCCAGGCAGCCTGCTCAGTGGGAACCAGGCCAGTGACACAGGGTGGGCGGAGGCGGCGCGCAGCTGCCACACGGCGCCATCACAAAGCAGCCTTCCCGAGTCAGAGCCGACCGGCACCGACAAGCCAACCTGCTGAAAAGCTCCGCGACAGTCAAGGACATGCATTTACCCGCTGGTGATCGATGGCGAGCTAATCATTTCCGCCCAACGTTCAAACACCCACCGCACGTGCCACTCTCACGGCCGTGACCTGGCGACCTGGCGTCTCCGTCCGCAGGTCCGCACGCGTTCAAAGCTCATCCGCGCAGATAATGCATTCAGAGCAGCTCGGCCGGCCCGGGACGGAGACACCGGGCGGCGTCGGCTCGTCACCGTCGCAAGAGCGGTCGCCCCATGTGGTACTGCGGCCGGCCACCGTCCAGCGGCCGCACAAAGTACCGCCGTAGACGTGATGGGCTTCCGGTCGTCCGGTGGCCTTATTGGTTAAGCCGAAACCAAAAACAGCGCGCGGCGGGTCCGCAGAGACCGCACGACACAACGCGTGGTTCGTACACACCTGGCACGCGCGGCCGGCTGCGGCCATCACTCAAAACGGAAACGGCCTCTCGTCGAAAAACCGACCAGAACATTTTACTTGATGGCAAGACGGCACAGATGTTCGTCTGCGCCTCTCCTGGAATTCTGTCGGTGTTCACATTTACACGGAATTCGAATTTGATCGAGATGTGGATTTTCACTAATGTGAAGACATACGTCACGAAGAAAATCTTCGCTACCCCAAACTTAAATTTCCCGTGTCCCGCAACGACACAATAGGAGGTACCTTACACCACCAATAGCAGTGCACCTTAGGGCGATGGTACGCTCGGATATTTCGATAGACTCGGATATTTCAGGCAGTCAGGTTCGTGTTCCAACACCTGTGTATTCATGCGTTCGATCCGCACGGCCTTCGTCTACAGTGCCGTCTGCAGTACAAGGTAATCACCAGTGCGATCTGCGCTCGTCTGGCATTAAAACCTGGGCCGTCACTCATTAGGACAACCAGAAAACTCGTCCTCCGCAACGAACTGTTTCCGCACATGGATCACTAAAAACTTAGATGAAGTGAGTGCGATGGCAATTTGTCGGTGCCAAGAAATTCAACAATGGCGTATTACACCATGCATTAGGTACAAAACGTTTCGGCGACGCTATCAGCAATGTACAAACGCACAGAAAGGCAATTTCTGGACTTCAGTTTGTTGATGCTAGCCACTCAACAAAATAGACAGACCACATTGTGACGTCATATGGTCATGTGACGTCTCACATAACCCGCTCTCACCACATATATTTTCCCTCGACTCGTGTTCTATAAATTCAGAACCGAAGAGTGCCAAAGGCAGCAATGGTGGCGGCCGTGTTCGGGAGGACAGTTTCCTCTCGTCTAGTGTCGGCCTGATCTGAGACCGAACAAGCACCCAGTCGGCGGTCCACCGCACGATCTCACCGGTGCCCTTCAGTTGGGTGCTTGGTACAGTACCCGCGGCGTCGCCCGAGGACGTGGCGGCCGGCTGCGCGCTCCGCTGGTACTACGGACGCACTGTCCTTCGACGCCAGCAGTGATAACACGCATTATGACAAAGCCCACCGGGAAATTGGCGACGGCGCACAGATGATAGGTCGAAGACGGACAAAACGGAATATAATCACCGAGCGCACGGCGGCGTCCGTATTGCCTCCACCCGGTCAGCCGGCGGAAAGAAACTTATCCAAAAAAAAAAAAGGGAGGACCGAAACACACCTGGTTACTGTCCCGCCTTGAGAAGAGGTCAGCCGGCGGGACACTGCAGGTGACCGCGACACACCTGGTCACTGTCCCGGCCTGAGCAGCAGGTCAGCCGGCGGGACACTGCAGGTGACCGCGACACACCTGGTTACTGTCCCGGCCTGAGCAGCAGGTCAGCCGGCGGGACACTGCAGGTGACCGCGACACACCTGGTCACTGTCCCGGCCTGAGCAGCAGGTCAGCCGGCGGGACACTGCAGGTGACCGAGGAACACCTGGTCACTGTCCCGGCCTGAGCAGCAGGTCAGTCGGCGGGACACTGCAGGTGACCGCGACACACCTGGTTACTGTCCTGGCTAGAGCAAACAAGATATAGCATGGAGCGTCTAGGATGAACCATTATTTATGTTTGGAAACCAAAAAAAGAACGCACGTGATATGCTTGTCCCAAAACATCATGAAATGGTGAAAACTATATTCACAAATTGCGCGTGACGGTGACATTTTAAAAACTGGCATTCGTGTTGATGTTATAAAACATATTAGACTGGAAATGGTTTGTATGAAAGCAAGTCAAATTGGTGGACGTTTCAAATGATTCAGCACTTTGGGACTAGTGTGTATATAAAGACATTCCAAAAGGGTATTTACAAGCACACACCATCATGGTGTAACAATCTACAAGCACACACCATCATGGTGCGTGCATCAGAAACTATGAACCTTCACTGGTGCTCTCATCCCTTCCAAGGCGGCTTCAAGCCAGAGTAAGCATGTGATAACTTAGTATTTGAAGTCAGGATAAGCAAGACTACACATCGGTCGCCTAGCAGGACAGTAACTCTTGAAAGAGCTGCTAGATAACGCACCCCTCAGCACTAACACGTCGCTCGACACGCCCACGTCGAGATCGACACGTGCTGTTGTGACACCGCCACCGGCCAGCCGCCACCGACCCGGCCTCAGCCGACGAGTCGCATTCGACAGCCATTAATTCGCCGGCGCGTCATCACTCATGCATCGACCGCACTATAACTCATGGGTCAGCAACGGCGCGACGTTGACAAGTGGTACACCGGTGGGTGACGAGTCCCGACCGGCCATGGTGCGACGTCACAGCACGTGACGCGGTCTCGAGCGGCGCAAGACCACCGGCCGCGCCTCGCCACCTCTCGCCGTGGCCGCCGCTGCCGCGACACGGCAACGCGTCCGGCGGCGGACTTCATTGCCGACACTGCTCGTGATGAGCTCCATCACCGGCACGGCCGGCTCAACCAGACGACTCGGAGTTTAGGGGCGCATCGACTGCGTCGGTCATGCAGCGACCAGACGACTCGGCCGACGCCGAGGTGGCCGCTCCGCCCAGGGGTCGCGCGCTCGTGGCCCCCGCAGCTGCCAACCCGCCCCGCCGAGACGCCTCGGTTGGTTATTGGTTATTGGTTTTGCGACACGTCGACCATTGAGTCATATGGCGTCGCCAATCTCTTACGCCGATTGGTCGCGGGCGAAGAGTAGCGACAGGTGAGACTCGAACCCACAATCTTTCGATTATGAGACGAGCATCTTACCCATAGACCACTCGTCCCCTCCGAGACGCCTCGGCTCGTCGAGCCAACACCACGACTGTCAGCTGATCGCGCTCGCCAATGACTAAGCAAGACACCGCCGAGCCACTCCCCTCTCCGCCGAGCCGCCCCACTCTCCGGCGAGCCGCTCCACTCTCCGCCGTGCCGCTCTACTCTCCGCCGAGCCGCTCCACTCTCCAGCGAGCCGCTCCACTCTCCCAGCGAGCCGCTCCACTCTCCAGCGAGCCGCTCCACTCTTCAGCGAGCCGCTCCACTCTCCGTCGGCCGCGCCACTCTCCGCCGAGCCGCTCCACTCTCCGGCGAGCCGCTCCACTCTTCAGCGAGCCGCTCCACTCTCCGTCGGCCGCGCCACTCTCCGCCGAGCCGCTCCACTCTCCGGCGAGCCGCTCCACTCCCCGGCGCTCCAATCCGCGTGCGGCGCGATTCATCGCGATTATTTCGCGCGCGAGTTTCTCCTCGGACGGTGGCGGGCCGTCGCGGCGCGGCACCTGCTCTCGCGGCCAGCGGGGCCGTGTACCGCCGACGACGAATAAGTTTGAGCGTTTAATACGGCCGGTCTGGGCCGCCTCTCAATGGACTCGTATCGGCCGTGCGGGGCAGTAATCGGCAGTGGGCAGGCCGCTCACGTCTGGCGGCCAAACGCCAACGGCCGGACTCGCCGTAAACTCTCCACTAACACGCAGTTTAAATGCAGTGAATAACCGCACGCCATAGCACAGCATTAGGCTAGGCCCTTTAACGCACCCTTTGAATGCATAACGCCGCGGTGGCCGTGGCCGGCCGACGATGACCAGCGCCGCCGGCCGCATCGGCGGCGACGCCGGCCGCTAAATCACCGTCAAC
The DNA here is from genome assembly GCA_034440615.1 of Ashinkailepas kermadecensis. NCBI lineage: Eukaryota > Metazoa > Arthropoda > Thecostraca > Neolepadidae > Ashinkailepas > Ashinkailepas kermadecensis. The sequence goes on along the minus strand of JAOTOM010004656.1, from coordinate 73,597 downwards.
GGCCGGCCACCTGGCCGTCGACGACGGCGCCGCCGACGCTGCGGAGTCAGGCGGAGAGGAGGGGAGCGAGGGCCGACGGCAGCGGCGCCGACTGGGAACAAAGACGCTGTCACGGAAGGGGAAGTACAAAAACGCCGAGGTCGTCAAAAGAGGGCGGCGGAGAAGGCTCCAGATGGTTCAATAACATTCGGAAAACGACTAAGGCTGGCCGGCCGCAGTTCAGTACCACTCGTGATTACACACCCAACTTTCTGAGCGCAAAATTGGCGCGTGTGGCGAGTATTCAAATAGTGTCAGTCGGTCGTCCCGTGCGAACCAAGTCAGTCTGGCAGGGTCACGCGAGGTGAGCATGCGAGCTCGAGACACGAGGCTCCCAGCCAACGCGGTGTCCCCGGAGACGAGTGCTGTTTATTGACGGACCCTGACCGGTCGGATCGGCCGGCGCCACTTATTAAACACTCCACTTACACAAACTTCGCGGCGAGCTTCAGCCATAATGTTGCCGAATCGCGGTCGGACTTCACGTCGACGCTGGCGCGCGCGCCGCGATTCGCCGCCAAACCGGCATTAAATAAGCCGCCGGGGCGGCCAACTTTCCAAACGGAATAATTCGCGGCGGAAGTACACTTCGTTACCGGGGCGCATTCGTAAATCGGCCGAAATTACACGTTGGTGTCGCGCGACGGCGTGGTGCGCGCTGGGTGCGGCCGTTCCGAGTCGGCTCGGCCGCTGCTCAGTGCTCACCGGCCGGAAACCGGCCAGTCACCGCGGGGTGCGGGCTGTGCGGCGACCACCGCGGACCACGCCAGGACCACAGAGGACCGCACCCGAGCCGCCGGCACCACTGCCGAAGACGTGCCGCGACCGACCACCGCGGACCACGCCAGGAGCAAGGAGGACCGCACCCGAGCCGCCGGCACCACTGCCGAAGACGTGCCGCGACCGACCACCGCGGACCACGCCAGGACCACAGAGGACCGCGCCCGAGCCGCCGGCACCACTGCCGAAGACGTGCCGCGACCGACCACCGCGGACCACGCCAAGACCACGGAGGACCGCACCCGAGCCGCCGGCACCACTGCCGAAGACGTGCCGCGATCGACCACCGCGGACCACGCCAGGAGCAAGGAGGACCGCACCCGAGCCGCCGGCACCACTGCCGAAGACGTGCCGCGACCGACCACCGCGGACCACGCCAGGACCACAGAGGACCGCGCCCGAGCCGCCGGCACCACTGCCGAAGACGTGCCGCGACCGACCACCGCGGACCACGCCAAGACCACGGAGGACCGCACCCGAGCCGCCGGCACCACTGCCGAAGACGTGCCGCGACCGACCACCGCGGACCACGCCAGGACCACAGAGGACCGCGCCCGAGCCGCCGGCACCACTGCCGAAGACGTGCCGCGACCGACCACCGCGGACCACGCCAGGACCACAGAGGACCGCGCCCGAGCCGCCGGCACCACTGCCGAAGACGTGCCGCGACCGACCACCGCAGACCACGCCAGGACCACAGAGGACCGCGCCCGAGCCGCCGGCACCACTGCCGAAGACGTGCCGCGATCGACCACCGCGGACCACGCCAGGACCACGGAGGACCGCACCCGAGCCGCCGGCACCACTGCCGAAGACGTGCCGCGACCGACCACCGCGGACCACGCCAGGACCACAGAGGACCGCGCCCGAGCCGCCGGCACCACTGCCGAAGACGTGCCGCGACCGACCGCCGCGGACCACGCCAGGACCACAGAGGACCGCGCCCGAGCCGCCGGCACCACTGCCGAAGACGTGCCGCGATCGCCGCGGACGGCGTCGCCACCTGCGCCGCCCCAGCCTTGCCGCCGCGGTCCGCACTTCACACATGTGCGTCGGCGGTCGGCGGTCGGCGACTGCGGACGGCCGGAATCAGTGAAACCGCCGTCGGTCTCAGCCACCCACGACTTTACGATGGCGTAAATCACGTCTGCCGAGCTGCGGCGCATCTGTCGCAGCCACTGCGGCAGGACAGCGGTCAGCGCGGCCGCCAGCCGACGGGCCGACGGACCGGCAGTGGGGAAGGGCAGGACCGGCAGCGGGGCAGGACCGGGCCGGCAGCGGAACAGGACCGGACCGGCAGCGGGGCATTACCGGACCGCCGGCGGGGAAGGACGGGACCGGCAGTTGGAGCAGGACCGGGCCGGCAGTTGGAGCAGGATCGGGCCGGCAGCGGAACAGGACCGGGGCCGGCGGCAGGGGGACAGGACCGGGCCAGCGCGGGGCAGGACCGGGGCCGGCGGCGGGGCAGGACCGGGGCCGGCGGCGGGGCAGGACCGGGCCGGCGGCGGGGCAGGACCGGGGCAGGACCGGGGCAGGACCGGGGCAGGACCGGGGTCGGCAGCGGGGCAGGACCGGGCCGGCAGCGAGTCCGCGCCGCCGACGCCCCGACGGTGGCGACTGCGTCGGCCGCGGCGACTGTCGGCCGCTGTCACGGTCACCCGCTATCAAAACCTCATCGGTCATGTGACGAAATGGACGCGTGCATCAGAGCGGCGCCTGACCAATCAGCGCTTCCGGGCCAACGGACGGCACAAACGGCCGCTTTCTCACCGAAACACTGTCCAGGCCTCTGCTTCCTCGGGGAGTATATTTCCCGTGTCACGCCTCCGTTGTGCCGTGTATTCCCAGGGGAAGCAACACCATTTGAGCCGCGTGTTAAAATAACGATGTTGCTGGATGCTCAAGAAGCAAGATTTCATAGCAAAGACTCGTCTGCGAATTATTGACGATGCTGTTGAAAGGCTTCTCGTGGAAGCGACGACCTTCGACAGTGCTGCATTGTATTGATTAGCATTCATGTCGTGTACTCGCACTTTTCCATTTTGGCCAGATTTCCAGGGTCCCATTTAAATTGAGGAAACATTGGGGATCGCGGCGACATCAAGATGGACCGCAAAAAATATTGAGGCTAACCATGCCTTGCATGAACTATTCAAGCCAACGGCATTAAGCAGACCGGTCCAAAACCTGGCATCGGTCTCACTCTTTGAGGCATGTCACTTACAAAGATTGTGTTGCTGTTGTTATTGTTGTTGTTATTGGGGTTTAGGGGCGCATCAACTGTACAAAGATTGTGATACAATTCAGGATTCTGATGACCTTGAAAAAGTGACAAATGACAGATGACAGACAGAGAGTGACAGATATTCTGTCTTTAATAACAATCACAGATTAAATCTCGCAAGCGATCATCCAATCAAAACACGTCAAGTGAGAGCACTGCACGCGACCTTTTCGTACAAGGCACAATGTGCTCTACCCTTCCCATCACAAATTGTGCCGCAAACGTGTTCCGAAGGCGGTCAGATGTAGACCCATTAGACCAAATTGATGGTGTGCGCATCCATCAAGCTGTGGGATAGCAGTTCGCGCTGCACACATTTCACATACACATTACCTCCACTGATGTTCCTAATGTAACTTTTAGCGAGCAAAACACTGGAAAACCCGCATTGTGCAAGACATAAATCACGCGTTCTAATTTAATTCCTTATTAGCATGTCGTTAAGAAGATGGAAGGAGGATATTCTTAATCATCGTGTGGATCGATATTTAAATGCGGCAGGCGAGTTGCATAAGAAGCGGAAGACTAGCATCCTACTGATGGAACGGCTTTCGCTAAACGAATCGCTTTGGCGAGACGAACGGGCTTGGGATCAGCGAAATAATTCGGTGGCATGTGAGGGTGAAATTCCTCGGGAGTGCCTCCGGGTCCAGCGAGAGAATGATTTTGTTTGCGTTCTGGAAATTGTCCGTTCTGAAGACGAGTCGAGCGATCACGCCAACAGCAGAGTTCACTTCTGATTTGTCTAGCTGGTAATAATAAGCTGCTGGTAGATGCGATATTCGTAGTATTCGGACTATTGTTCACATCAGGAATGTTACATGGAACAGAACATTTCCATTTCCATCAGCCGCTTCTCCGGTCGTGGTCGGGTGTGTTGCCCTGATCAGGCCATGAAGTTCACTTGGTCACGCCACGTCACGCCACGTCACGACACGTCACGTCCACACGCCGCAACTGCCTCTCAGCGGTTGCCGCTGGCTTGCATTATGCAACTGAGTGCCATTTGCACGAGACCCGCTTGGCTAATGGTGTACCTTATGGCCGACCTGGTCGCGCTTCACGGTTCACGGAGCGTCGTTTTAGGTCGGTGCTTGCGGTCAGCGCGACACCATCACTCAGTGGTCGCCAGGCGCAGACAGCCCGGCTGACACGACTGACCCGGCTGACACGGTCTTCGGATGGCAATAGCGTACCATGTCGAGGATGTTTGAAAAAACATCGACAAGGTAACATCGAGGAAACTCACGGTAAGTGGAATGGGATAGCACAAGCTTGACAAAATATTAGTGTACAGTGAAAGGTACCAAATCCTGCCTATGAACCCACATTTAAACCTTACAAGATCTTGGACCACACACATCAAGCATAAGAAAGGAGCTCAATAACGAAGCAGTTTCTATTGTAAGCATTATTTATTTATATATATATATATATATATATATATATATATATATATATATATATATGTATATATGTATGTATGTATGTATGTATGTATGTATGTATGTATGTATGTATGTATGTATGTATGTATGTATGTATGTATGTATGTATGTATGTATGTATGTATGTATGTATGTATGTATGTATGTATGTATGTATGTATGTATATGTGTGTGTGTGTGTGTGTGTGTGTGTGTGTGTGTGTGTGTGTGTGTGTGTGTGTGTGTGTGTATTGTAGCTGCCATTTCGATACGAGACATTCTCTACAAAGCAAATTATCTGGCAAACGTTCTACGTGAAACAAACCAAAACAGATTTCCCTATGACTTGACTACGATGAGAAGCGTCATCGGACGATATTTTCAACTACATAATTTTCCTTCTGAATGTCACACCAAAGCATCCACCACCCACACATATCCTTACGGCCAACGCAAGAACAGAACCGCCTACAACCAGCGCAAACGATGACGATCCAGCCAACTGGAGCCGCCGTCCTATTCCGCGTCAGAGCGCAGCGCAGCGGCCGGCGCCGCAAACGCGCGCGCGCCCATCTCATAAAGTCATAAAGTGTTTCGACTTAATAAGAGCCACAAAGGCCCATCCAGTTAAGTCTGTAAATGGAAGATACCATAAGCCCGGTAAAAAGACCCACCCCAGCCATCACCACATCCTAAAGAAACCATCCACCAACATCCCACACACCTATCAATGCCCATCTACTCTAGCTATCCAGCACTATTCCCTTTATCCCTCTAAACGCATGTGGATTTAATGCCTTACAAATAATTTTCAAACTGCATCCATGCCTGCTTAAAAGGGTCTGTGTCGCATAAATCTCACCCAATCCAGCACAAATTAGAACTAAAAAACAAGATTTTCCTGTCTAAAAAATGTGTCCACCATACTTTTAAATACAGTCAATGAGGAACTCTCCACAACATCAGCAGGCAGCCTATTCCACTGATCAACAACCCTTTGACTGAAGACCTGTTGTCGCTTAACTGTCCTAAACCTCAACTTGTCTAACCTGAATTGATGACCCCTATGTGATACTCTAAATTGAAAAGCATCATTCGAATTGACCTGATCTAGTCCTTTAACAATTTTGTACATTTCAATCATGATGACCCCCCCCCCTTAATCTCCTATACTTGAGTGAGTACATATCTAATGCCACAAGCCTTTCTCCATGTTATAAGTTACCTATGCCACTGATGAGTCTAGTTGCTTTGCGCTGCACTATAACATATCTATATCTTTTTTTCTAGGTGGGGCTCCATGCTTGTACAGAATATTCCAAGTGGGGTCGCACATATGCTAAGTACAGTTGTTTCATGACTTCCTTGCTTTTACATCTCACACTTGTATTAATGTCTCCCAGCATTCTGAGTGCCCTGCTCCTAGCTGAGATGCATTGTTTTTTTCTGCTCCAAGGTCTTTTGAAACCAACACACCTAAGTCTCTTTCCTCTTCAATAACATCCAGTTCCCTCCCTCCCATTGTATATCTGAAAGTCTCACCTCCAGACCCCAGATGCATAACCTTACACTTTTCAGATTTGAAAGACATCTGCCATTGATCAGCCCACTTTGTAAGTCCTCCAATTTTAATTGAATAATACTAGATTCATCACTACTGTTTGCCACTCCTACCAGCTTGATGTCATCAGCAAATTTGAACACTATTTATCAGCCCTACCTCAATGTTATTCACAAAGATGATAAATAAAAGTGACCCTAGAACAGAGCCCTGTGGTACTCCACTCAGAACATCCTTCCAATCAGCTTTACATCCATTCCACACTACCCTTCGTTTCCTTCTCCTCAACCATGTGGAACTATATCAAAATATTTGCTAAAGTCCAAGTACACAACATCCATCCTGCTTTGATTGTCTACTTCTGTAGTAACATACTCCATGAACTCCAATTGTTCAACAAGACCTTCGAGATCGAAATCCATGTTGAGTATCCCTTAAAAGGTTGTGCCTATCAAGATGAATCTGAACATTCTGTTTAACCAGATTTTCTAGTACCTTGCAAACTATTGAGGTCAAACTGACTGGCCTGTAGTTTCCTACACACTTCATACTTCCCTTTTTGAATCTCGGTTGCCAACTGCTGTATATCGGCTGCCAACTGCTGCATATCGGCTGCCAACTGCCGTATCTCTGCTGCCAACTGCCGTATCTCGGCTGCCAGCTGGCGTATCAGGGCTGCCAGCTGGCGTATCTCGGCTGCCAACTGGCGTATCTCGGCTGCCAGCTGGCGTATCTCGGCTGCCAACTGGCGTATATCGGCTGCTAACTGGCGTATCTCGGCTGCCAACTGGCGTATCTCGGCTGCCAGCTGCGGCATCAGGACGCGACGACGAGCGGGTCGCCGGGCCGGCGGCTGCGGCCTCGCTGCAGCGTCGGCAGGCCGCACGCTGGCGTGCGGCGGGCGGTGCATGTACGCGCACACGACGCGGCCCGCCGCGCCGCAGCCGCATTCACACTGAATGTATAATCAAACACAATCGGCGGCCGCGTTGGCAATTAGGAACTTCCTGGTTGCCGGCGAGGGGCGGCCGGGATCGCGGCCGGCTGGAGGCACAAACAGGCGGCATCGGGGGCCGCGCACGCACCGCCGCGCCGACCGACCGGCGGCGGACAGGGGCACAGCCAGGCCGGACGGCCGTCATGGTGAAGGGTGGAGGGAGCCGTGGGCACGGCTACTGCTGCTGTCCTGTTGGACTCGGCCAACCGGAGACAATCGCGACATTTTCTCTTGAAAATATAACCACCTCTCTTCCACAGCCAACCACAGTAAAAAACAAAAACAATGCGTTCTTCTACGACGCATTCAGCTGCTAGGTCGCATGGAGTCGCCAATCTCTTACGCCGATTGGTAACGGCTGGACTCGGTAATCCCGCCCGTTGTGAGATTCGAACCCACGGTCGCGGCGACGGTAGCGGGAGCGGTGTGAGATGGGGCTCGAGCGGTTCTTGTGACGACGTGGACCGAGTGGGGTCGTGGGGTCGGCATGATCGACGGCGAGCAGCGGGGCTGGCGTCGCCGGGGAGGGGGGTCGGTGCAAGATGACAGGACGGGTAGGAACGGCACGCCGCGAGCTGCAAAACTGGTGGAAATAAACGCGCGGAGGTGTCCATTGACTCGGCAAGACAGATCGCTGGACTGGCGGTGAACATATTGTACACCACCAGACTCAGTACAAAGGCTACACACCTCATCCACCCATGAAGGTAGAAGCTGCCACCCCTTGCTATCGGCGGCATCGATTGCACCTGTTGTCAGAGGTGCAGTGTTGTGTCCTTCATTGCCACGAAGCTAGAAGCTGCCACCCCCTCACTGCCGTCGGCGTCGATTGCAACTGCATGCAGCGCGTCACAGGCCGGCTTTGCCCGGTCAATTCCTAACGGCGTGCATCATTTCGACTTGCAAGCGCGCGCATTGCGATGCACACCGCAGACGCCATCGAGCCAATCACCATGAACGCGCGTGCTGAGCAGCATTCCCGCATACGGCGCGGATAATTCACCGAGGCCCGGCGGCCCGTCCGCGATTGCATGAATGTGTTCATTATTGCCTTGTAGCATGCCGGTAATTTGCCGAAATGTTGCACCAGGTGAAATGTCACGGGGTGACCTCGGGTGGTTGGTTGCCGAACCCGCCGAGCTACATTACTAGGTGTGGTGACTATCTTTGGCAGATGCCACGCACAGAGTGCATGACAGGCAAGCTGTCACGTCGTGGTGTAGTGGCGACTGTCGAGTTGTCATATGTCTGGTGTAGTGGCGACTGTCGAGTTGTCATATGTCGTGGTGTAGTGGCGACTGTCGAGTTGTCATATGTCGTGGTGTAGTGGCGACTGGCGAGTTGTCATATGTCGTGGTGTAGTGGCGACTGGCGAGTTGTCATATGTCGTAGTGTAGTGGCGACTGTCGAGTTGTCATATGTCGTGGTGTAGTGACGACTGGCAAGTTGTAATATGTCGCGGTGTAGTGGCGACTGGCAAGTTGTAATATGTCGTGGTGTAGTGGCGACTGGCAAGTTGTAATATGTCGTGGTGTAGTGACGACTGTCGAGTTGTAATATGTCGTGGTGTAGTGGCGACTGTCGAGTTGTAATATGTCGTGGTGTAGTGACGACTGGCAAGTTGTAATATGTCGTGGTGTAGTGGCGACTGTCGAGTTGTAATATGTCGTGGTGTAGTGACGACTGGCAAGTTGTAATATGTCGTGGTGTAGTGGCGACTGTCGAGTTGTCATATGTCGTGGTGTAGTGACGACTGTCGAGTTGTCATATGTCGTGGTGTAGTGGCGGCTGTCGAGTTGTACTATGTCGTGGTGTAGTGGCGACTGTCGAGTTGTACTATGTCGTGGTGAAGTGGCGACTGTCGAGTTGTCATATGTCGTGGTGTAGTGGCGACTGGCAAGTTGTCATATGTCGTGGTGTAGTGGCGACTGCCATCCGACGACCATCTTAAGCGAGATTAATTAGCCTGAACGCTGATGTAGCTCGGCGTCACAGTCGGCCGGCATTTCCCTCACAGGTCGTGGCACAGCCGAGCAGCCGTGACGGTCGGTGTACTCCCGCGATCTCCACGTGCGGCGGAGAGCGGTGGACGCAGAGCCAGTGCCGCCCAGTTCCACGACACACAGTCCGTCACCGGCCCAACACGTCGTCAGGCGGACCGTGCTGTGTGACGCGCCAGGACCCACCACCTCATTACGCCGGCACCCGCACTGCCGAAACAAGTCGGCCGGCACCTGACATCCAGTCGCTCTGCCTCCTCCCGCGGCGGGTACCGACCGGCGCCACGCCTTCCCTCGCCGCCGCTCGGGCTTGTACGTCCTGCCGACAAACAGAGCGCTCCCGACACGCTCTGGCCAGCACAGCCGATCACCGTCAGTGTGCTGGCCGACCCGACTGACACCAACTGATCACACGCCAGAGCCGCGGCGTGGCCATCTGGGGGCCACACAAGCACGGCCACGGCTACGACACGCCGGCCACGACAGGCGGCCGGCCACAGCAGTCCGCCGGCCGCGACAGTCCGCCGGCCACGGCAGTCCGCCGGCCACGGCAGTCCGCCGGCCACGGCAGTCCGCCGGCCGCGACAGTCCGCCGGCCGCGGCAGTCCGCCGGCCACGACAGTCCGCCGGCCGCGACAGTCCGCCGGCCGCGACAGTCCGCCGGCCGCGACAGTCCGCCGGCCGCGACAGTCCGCCGGCCGCGGCAGTCCGCCGGCCGCGGCAGTCCGCCGGCCACGACAGTCCGCCGGCCACGACAGTCCGCCGGCCACGGCAGTCCGCCGGCCGCGACAGTCCGCCGGTCGCGACAGGCCGCCGGCCACAGCAGTCCGCCGGCCGCGACAGTCCGCCGGCCACGACAGTCCGCCGGCCGCGACAGTCCGCCGGCCGCGACAGTCCGCCGGCCGCGGCAGCCGTTTGTGGTCGGGCGCTATTCGTCAGACGATAGTCGTCTGACGTCATCGTCACAGTCACTAGTCAGTCGTCGGTGGTCAGGAGTCCGTCACTTCATCAGTCGTCAGTCTCCAGTCTGCAGTTATCAGTCGTCAGCAGTTTGTAGTCATGTCATCGGACGTCAATCTTCAGTCGCCAGTCATCAGTCGTCTGGCATCATTTCGTCAGTTGTCAGTCTTCAGATGTCAGCATCAGAGAACGGGTGTCCGACATCTGTCGTGAGTCGTCAGTCGTCACTTGCTAGTGGTCCTCACCCGCTAGCCGTCGGCAGGCAGTGGTATGTCCTCAGACGTCAGACATCTGTCGTGAGTAGTCAGTCGTCACTTGCTAGTGGTCCTCACCCGCTAGCCATCATCAGGCAGTCGCCAGTCGCTACTCATCTGCTCCAGCCGCTGTCACGAGTCGATTCAGTCACCAGCCTCTCTCTTAGCTTTACGTCAGTCTCAGTCAAACGTTCCAGCCCGCTGCTTTCGTTACTGGTCGCTGCGAAATGTACGTCGCAGCCAGCCGGTGCCTGGTTAGGTCCAGCCACGACAGGCGCAGTCGCCAGCCGCAGACTATCAATATATACACACACGGCCCCCGTTATGCTTCTCCGAATGCGCATGTCTACACCAGGCATCGGTCTGCACCTATCTATGCCAGTCAACATACCCAATCAGCTCTGCGGATGGGAGACATGTCAACTAAACCTGTTCATTTGGCAATCGTGAACAGTATTCCGTGGTTAGTCAGCATTAGTCATCATAGGTCACCTGGGCTTTGGCCCCATCGGTGTCAATAGCCGAGATGGAAAAGTTGAATAATTCCTGTGGCAGAGCCGGCGGTGCGCCACTGCTGTTCGCTGGTTAACTGCTTGCCAGGATTTCAGAGTTCAGCCATGCGCCGGAATCTCCGCAAAGTCGAGAGTTCATGCTGTTCACCAAGTCATATCGTTCGAGGTCAGATTAAGCTCAGAGAGGCGTCAGAGGCCAGAGTGTCCGCCGGTCCGGCTGGGTCAGGCCATGTGACCGATGTTGGGAGGGGGCGCGGTCCGTCTGGTCCGGATGCCGCGGCGGCAGCTGGAGGACTGATGGCGCTGAGCAGAGCCTCGCCTGCCGCGGCTGGGGCCCGCCAGCTGCGGCTGGGGCCCGCCTGCCGCGGCTGGGGCCCGCCTGCCGCGGCTGGGGCCCGCCTGCCGCGGCTGGGGCCCGCCTGCCGCGGCTGGGGCCCGCCTGCCGCGGCTGGGGCCCGCCTGCCGCGGTTGAGGCCTGCTTGCCGCGGCTGGGGCCCGACTTCCGCGGCTGGGGCCCGCCTGCCGCGGCCGGGGCCCGCCTGCCGCGGCCGGGGCCCGCCTACCGCGGCTGGGGCCCGCCAGCTGCGGCTGGGGCCCGCCTGCCGCGGCTGGGGCCTGCCTGCCGCGGCTGGGGCCCGCCTGCCGCGGCTGGGGCCCGCCTGCCGCGGCCGGGGCCCGCCTGCCGCGGCTGGGGCCCGCCAGCTGCGGCTGGGGCCCGCCTGCCGCGGCTGGGGCCCGCCAGCTGCGGCTGGGGCCCGCCTGCCGCGGCTGGGGCCCGCCAGCTGCGGCTGGGGCCCGCCTGCCGCGGCTGGGGCCCGCCAGCTGCGGCTGGGGCCCGCCTGCCGCGGCTGGGGCCTGCCTGCCGCGGCTGGGGCCCGCCTGCCGCGGCTGGGGCCCGCCTGCCGCGGCTGGGGCCCGCCTGCCGCGGCTGGGGCCCACCTGCCGCGGCTGGGGCCTGCCTGCCGCGGCTGGGGCCCGCCTGCCGCGGCTGGGGCCCGCCTGCCGCGGCTGGGGCCCGCCTGCCGGCAGTCGCAGTACGACGGTACCGGCGAACCCGGGCCAGTCAACAGCCGCGTGACCTCCACACCGACCCGAGCGATTTTGCCGTCCGAACCGCACCTCGCCGCGCCATCGCGTCACGGGCGCGCCGCGGCACGTCTGGCGGCGGCGTTTCCGGCGCGTTTTTGCGCGAGCTGGGCCGCCGTTCGTGTTTATGACCCGGACGGCGGGCGGCCGCCTCAGATCTGCTTGTCATCACTCGGAGGATCGGCTGTGTGTCGGCCGTGCCGCCTGTTCGCGGCGCTCGAGCAGGCCTGCCGTGCCCTCCACACGGCAGCGGGCGCCAGGCGCCCTCGCTCGCAAACTGCCCTCCACACGCAAGCGGGCACCAGGCGCCCTCGCTCGCAAAGTGCCCTCCACACAACGGTTGGGGCACCCTCGCTCGCAAACTGCTCTCCACACGGCAACAGGCGCCAAGCGCCCTCGCTCGCAAACTGCCCTCCACACAACGGTTGGGGCACCCTCGCTCGCAAACTCGGTTGAAAATGCCCTGTTGTTCATGGCCGGCAGGCACTGCGAGGTCACAGGATGATATTCACGGGGACTCACGGGGACTCACAGGATGATATTCACGGGGATTCACGCAATGCCAAAAGGCATTGCGAGGTCACATGGTGATCTCACGGGGACAGGTATGCCGAAAGGCGCTGAGAGGTCACAGGGCGATATATCATGGGGGCAGATATGTTGAAAGGCATTGAGAGGTCACATGTTGATCTCGCGGGGACAGGCATGCCGAAAGGCCGTGTTGGATTTGACGTGTGTAATCTAACTCTCGAGCGCTTCTCCGCGACGCTTCATTACTCCATCGCAGGGGTGTGATGCGCCCGCGCGTCAGCTGTGGAGCTGGTCACCATCCACCTGTTTTGATTGCTGAGTGGCTGCTTACTTCCCAACAGCCATGTGCTATCAATGTCACACCTTTACTCCTGGGATAACCACGTACACGCGAAACCACTATCTAGCTCTCATACATAATAAGTAAAACCTCGAACTTCTCAATTGCCGGCTATTCCATGTATGTAGATGAGGGAAGATGATACATGAGTGATATTAAGCTTAGCCAATAAGTCTTCCGGGCACCATAGCTAAATCGGACGAGCACATTCAGGCAGCTCAGTTTGGTGTTGGATTGGTACTTTAGGGCGTGCCGACTGCTTGAGTCATGTTGCGCCCATGCAACTCAGTTCGAAGAAACAACCACCCACTTCTCTATGCAGATTGAAGGCATGATGCATCATAATAGTCGTAATGTTCAGGAAGGGCAAATTACGTAGCCCGCATTAAACGTTGTCTGCTAAACTCGACCAGCAGAGGCATTCCCTTCATGGCAAGACATATCGCGCTCATACATAATTCACTCGCGCTGGAACAACTGAAAATATACGATGTGCCATCGGAACCGACGGTGTGCAAATTAACCACACGAAAACGCTGGGCGACATGGTATTTCGATTAGTCAGTGGGTGACCGTCCAATACACAACGCATGTCGTAAGCTCTGCACATGCATGAACAACTGGAAAACGGTGCAGTATTCCCTGCGAGCTCCGTGTGTTGCAGTATTGCATTCACGTGGCACCTGGCTCCGCGTGGGGTCACAGTAGCTCAGTCGGCAGGACGCTGGACTCTCGGTCGCAAGATGGGCTCAAATCCTACAACCGACGGGAATACGCAGTGCACCGGCAACCAATCGACGCGAGAGTTTGGCGACGCTATGTGACCCAACAGTTGAATGCGTCCAAGAAGAACCCAAGGTTCTTCTTCTTGGCTCCGCGCGATGCGTAGTCAAAGGCAGCGAGCCATCACCGTCCGCGGGTTGCTGCAGTGTTTGTATCCACGTTGGTTGGTCGGCAGACGTTGTCTGCGGGCCATTCGTTCACTCGCAAACGAAAAATACTCCCACGTATCGGCTGCTGTGTGTTCAGTTAAACTTGGATTATATGAGCAATCAGGTAGCAACAATTAATCAAAAAAATCAATTGAGCTGTTTCACAGCCATCTTCTACCGTCTGAGAAAGTGGACAGATGTTTTCGACCGCTGAGCAAACGGTAATTTACATTCATGACGTGAAAAATATATAAATAAACGAATAATATACCAGACGGACTGGCCAATTAAGTTTCTGTATTACGTTCGAGCGACAATTTATACGCCATTTCACTTTAATTAACCTAGCGAGCTGTAAGGGTCAAATCAGGGCAAGGGTACATTTAAAGGGTTGCTGACTGTCCACCACGCCCCGCAGAACGCGACTGACCACCAGTGACGCAGGCTGATGGTTCCACACTGTACTGGGCAGTTTTCTTGCTCGGGTGGAAATTAAAGCGGCATCGGCCACAGGCCCTTTCCGAGCCCGTTGCGGCGGCCGTGCACATCTGGAAGCAGCACCGCAAAACGAAATTGTGCCGGTGCAGGCCAGTCCAGCTGGCCGCCGCCGCCGCCGCCGCCGCCGCCGCCGCCGCCCGCGCTGCCACGCCCCTTCCGGTTCCGGCTCGGTCGGCAGCGCCGTGGCCGCCGCTGGTGCAGCGCCAGCACTAGCACCATGAGCAGCGCCGGCGGCCGAACAACGGCAGTCGCAGCTGGCCCAGTTGTTCAATAGTTCGCGTCGCACCATTTACCGCCAACAAACTGAATTTTCTGGGGCACTGAAATCCATTGACAACTTCCCGGCGTCGCCCGGGACAGTGGACGCTCAGCTGCAGCGCTCTGTATGGAGGCGGCCGCGCGTCGCCCGGGACAGTGGACGCTCAGCTGCAGCGCTCTGTATGGAGGCGGCCGCGCGTCGCCCGGGACAGTGGACGCTCAGCTGCAGCGCTCTGTATGGAGGCGGCCGCGCGTCGCCCGGGCGTTATGGACGCTCAGCGCAGCGCTTATGAGCGGCCGCGCGTCGCCCGGGACAGTGGACGCTCACTGCAGCGCTCTGTATGGAGCGCCGCGTCGCCCGGGACAGTGGACGCTCAGCTGCAGCGCTCTGTATGGAGGCGGCCGCGCGTCGCACCAACCCCGGGACAGTGGACGCTCAGCTGCAGCGCCACGGCCGCGCGTCGCCCTCCCCCCTGTATGGAGGCGGCCGCGCGTCGCCCGGGACAGTGGACGCTCAGCTGCAGCGCTCTGTATGGAGGCGGCCGCGCGTCGCCCGGGACAGTGGACGCTCAGCTGCAGCGCTCTGTATGGAGGCGGCCGCGCGTCGCACGTCCAGCGGCGAAGCTCGTCATCCCGCCGGGTCGCCAGCAAGCCGCCAGAGCTACTGAAGCCCCGACGACGCGCTGCGCCCCTTCGACCACCATAATTTCACTCCGAGTCCTCGGCGACCGCCGCCGACCGCCGACCCATCTGAGCCCCCTAAGCCCGCCCGAGCTCATGGCAGCGCTGCTCGGGGCAATCTCGGCCGGCGGCCGGCGATGTCGACCGGACGATTGCCGACCGCTGTTCCATTACTACGGCAGATCCGGCCGTGCAGTAACTAACGATAATCGGCGCCGCTGCGGGGTCGGAGGTGGCGCGGCGCGGGTCAGCGCGGTGCAGGTGCGCCCGCCCTCCGGCCGGCTCCCACCGGCGGGGTCACGGCACTCGGTACTGACGCGACGCGCCGCCATCGTCGCACCACATACGCCTGTCTGTAGAGTGGTGGGTAATCGATGCACGGCTGCCCCGCTGTCTGTCACCCCGCACCGCCCCCGCCCCCGCCCCGACCCCGGACCAGCGACAGCCGGACCGGCCTCGTGCCGACGGACGCTCCTCTGGACCTGGTTTCGGGCATTGCCCCCTTTCGCTGTGGAATGTGTCGCTATGCCTCTTCAGCGCGAAGCCACAGCAGTTCACATACATCGCGACCGTTCTTGTCAGACATGAAAGCGCGCTCCTCTGCGTGCATGCCTCGGGAAGAATCCTTTTCGTCGGTGGAAATTTCGTGCCGCCAACGTCCGGATCATCACGTATGTACTGCAGAGCCGTCTTGTATCGATCTCGGGTCATGTACACTCATACACGAGGTGCCAAAGCGAAAATAGCCGGATCATTTTTAAGTGTTACCTTTGCATACATCGTTGCTTCCGCTAAGCACGTCATAATTCATATGACTTGGGGTCACATAAAAATAGGTGGAAAGGTGAAAACTGAGGAAAGCCATAATTATCTGGAAAATGTACAGTCTCGGTAAGCCAATGTAGTTTCTATCAGGGCAGGTGTTGCTGAATGGCCCTATGCCAACAAGAACTGAGTAAGTACTGAGCAGAGTGTGTTAAGCAGTTAATCTCTGGAAACTTCTAATTGTGGGCTATGAAGTGGTAGGCACCCACTACAGGCACGAAGTGGTCGCGATAGCAGTCACCATATTTTCCCGGCAAGTACGAGTAGAACGCAGCAAACGCCGCAATAAATCCTTGGAAACACCGCATGGTCATGGCAGGTGTGAATTACGCAATATACACAAAAGACAATGATTCATAATCGCGCACTTCCCGTCTTCAAAACTACACTGTAGCACACGCCGTAGGCTAGCGTGGATGCAAAATAAATAAGTCTAGCCAAGTGGTGCAATTTTAAAAGCGATAAGAATCTTCCGTTCGTGTACGAGGCACACGCGGCGAAGCTACTGATTGTCTCAATCCTATCATACCGAATACTAGCGGAAGTGCGGAAATTCAAATCAACCAGGGAAATTTCAGCCAGTTGCTAGATTCGTGCGCTCGCCGTCCAGCGACCCCCTCCCCCTGTACTATGGGGTGCATTATTGCACAGGCTGATGTGGCACAACAGCGGAAATATTCGTCCCATCATTCGTGGGCACGTTCTTGGTTATGTGTAATGATCGGTGATATCGCATAAGCGATAACCGGATGGCGGAAGCACTCACACCACCAACACTCACATGAACTCGCAATGCATGACTGCGATACACTCGTAAGAAACACGTAAATAGCCATCCCCGCATGGCGTTGGACGTACATGAGCCGATTTGCTTCTCAATTATAAATAAATGGCTACCTAGTGGTGCCGTCAGAAGTAGATGAGCCGACTTGCTTTAAGAAAACATAAAAAAAATAATAATAACAATTAGCATAACGTAAAACGACTACCCAGAGGAGCCATCGGACATAGATGAGCCGATTTACCCTGCAACTCATAACGTAAACGGCTACCCAGAGGTACAGCGGACGTAGAAGAGCCGAATTGCAAAACACCGCACTAACCCAACTGACAACCCTGCATGGCATGCTTAGACTAGCCCGCTACTAACAACTAACACGCGGCGGCCGACGTGATAGGCGGTGTGGACAATTACCTCCTTGTTCGCACGGTAAAGATCCCTCGGTGCTCTTCGATAAGAGTAGACTAAAGCCGGTACCCTGGAAAATTAAACTTCTCGCCACTCTGAAAACACCCCCACCCCCCACCCCCGCGCAAATTACGAATTATTTTGTGGAGGAGTAAAGTAAAACTAAACCATTTAGACATCAGGGAGAAGTCCCCAACCCAGACCATCGCCTTCAGCACCTAGAATATCACGCAAACTATAACGTAAAGTTCCCCAACGTAAATGTCCATTTGCCTGCACCTTGATCGCAAACGCTCGCTTTATATACAGACATGTAACGTACTCGCTTTAAAGGCGGCGCAAATGACCTATGGTCCGGCACGCCTTAAAAATAGATTTTCCCCCCCACCCCCCGGAAGCATTAAATGGAATGTCCCAATTTCTTCAACATAAAAAAGCTGAGTTAATGGCTAGAAACGATACTCGAAGCCAAAAACTCGGTGAAAATTACAGTTACAACACATAGTTCAAGAACGGCTTGAACTAACCCAACTTACTTTTAAAGTTCATCTGTTTGCCAGGCAGTTTAAGTCCAAGATAGTAGTGGACATGAAAGTGCGCGTTTGTGTGGACAAGGTCACGTAATTATTACAGGTTACATTTTGCACACCTCTAAAAGTGTGCAAAATGTAATGCGGGATTCGCTTGCAACCCTTTTAGCAGCACCATTTTTATCACATCCCAAATCAATCTGAAACATTAGTTTCGGTCAAATTCCTCTCAGCGTGGAGTAAGTCGGATCCGCCATGGGGACCAAGACATAAAAAGGTCGAAATAATTTAGTACCTGCTTTTTGGGAGCATAGGAACGATTTTCAAATTGGTGGTCAGGGTTACAGCGAGGTCTTCTTCCGCACTGTGGTCTCTATTTTCCGGAGCCGGCTAAAGGGCGCGGCAACACTTTTCGTAGTGGGCCGATTATCCTGTGTCGGTGAGGCCGTCCTTCTGTGTCAGTTACAGGGTCTTCTCTGCCCATCAGAGGGCCCCCTGTGTCAGTTACAGGGTCTTCTCTGCCCATCAGACGGCATCCTGTGTCAGTTACAGGGTCTTCTCTGCCCATCAGAAGGCCTCCTGTGTCAGTTACAGGGTCTTCTCTGCCCATCAGAGGGCCTCCTGTGTCAGTTACAGGGTCTTCTCTGCCCATCAGAGGGCCTCCTGTGTCAGTTACAGGGTCTTCTCTGCCCATCAGAGGGCCTCCTGTGTCAGTTACAGGGTCTTCTCTGCACATCAGAGGGCCTCCTGTGTCAGTTACAGGGTCTTCTCTGTCCATCAGAGGGCCTCCTGTGTCAGTTACAGGGTCTTCTCTGCCCATCAGAGGGCCTCCTGTGTCAGTTACACGTCTTTTTCTGCCGGTCAGGGAGCCTCCTGTGTCAGTTACACTGCCTTCTCTGCCGGTCAGGGAGCCTCCTGTGTTAGTGAAGAACCTCCTGTATCGGTCAGGGAGCCTCCTGTGTCAGTTGCAGGGCCTTCTCTGCTGGTCAGGGAACCCCCCGAGTCAAAGGAGAACCTTCTGTGTCGGTCAGGAGTCTCCCGTGTCAGTGAAAAATCTCCCCTGTGTCTGTCAGGGAGTGTATCGGTCAGGGAGGCTTCTGTGTCAGTTGCAGGGACTTCTCTGCTGGTCAGGGGGCCCCCTGAGTCAGTGAAGAACCTATGTCAGTTAGGAGCCTTCGGATTTATTTTTCCACTTCCCTAAAATTTGGAGGTCGCTCCAAACTCAATTTTGAGGGAGGGGCGACCTCCCCTGCCCATTCAGCTCATATGGCGCTGCTTTTTCTACATGTGTCATTTGCACCGCAACGTCTCCCTGCTTTGCTTACATGGACACAGCCAAGGTGACAGAGGAAAGGTGGCAACACACGAGACGGCGGGTGATGCTGGCGATATTTACAATGTATCGACCGACTAGTAAGTTGTCGGTTGGGAATTTTCCAGTGGCTTCTCATTTTCCAGATCATTTTAAGATAAAGGGTGTAGGATAGTTAGGTATGCAAACAGGGTGGTCCTTTAGATGCATTGGGTTCGTATGGCAACGCTGTTCATTGTGAGAGTGGGTGGTTAGAATGTGGACTGTGGGCACCCGGGGGACATGCTCGGAAATGGGATGTAGATCATTCGTAGACCTGTGGCAAACGGCTTTGGACATTACCGATTCTTCTACTTTTTATACTGCTCCACTAATTCCCTTCCCTTTCACAAGCTCCGCCGGTTGACGATCCTGTCTCCTGCGTGATGCCACGGCAGAGCCAAATTCGTGAGCATTAATTATCATCAGCACCAGGTACTTCGTGACGGTCAGTAGTAGATGATAGATCATCCATAGCCCAATTTAAAGTGTAGAACACGACACAGCATGATAACAGATGCAATTTTTGTGTCTTGCTTAGTATCGCTATGTTGCTATAAATGTTGCTAAACCACATTCCTGAGACGTGCGCATGAAATCGACACCACAAACCCCATTTTTAAGTAAAAAGGGCCGAACCTTCAAGGGTACGGATAAGCGGTATGGTAACATTGGCAAACAGATTAATTTCACTGCATGAACTTGATTGCCACTGACAAACAAAATACGACTAAGATTTTCTGTCCCAACAATGTCTCATGCTACCTAGCATGGCTGAAGATGTGTGATATCAGAAGCCTCAGCCGAGTGAATCTTCCGGCATAAAAGACGAATCTATGGAGGCGTTATATAATGAAATGAGTGCAATGATACGGTACAAAAATTATTCGTCGCAATATTTCGGCCAGTTCCTCAGCAGAGTATGGCTAGAAGTCCATCCGAGTTACAGCCCAATGATCCCTCTCCTCCTCCATCTCTCTCCACCCCGTCCCCAATTGGAAGCGAAGTCAAATTTTAACATTTAGAACTGTAATGCAGTAAAAGACGTTCTAATTCAAATGGCGTTATTAATGTGGTATTGATTCCACCTGCATCCTTTTCCACAACTGAACCGTTTCGAGAATCCGAACAAATTCGATCCACACAGCCTTGCGAACACATTCAGTTTCGGCTGAATCACAATGGACACGCACCTTGGTAACGTTTCGACTACCACCAGCACCAACCCCGCCGATTCAATGGGCCGGACATCACTCACGGGGTCTTGGCGGCCCGCCCCAGCCACCGATCACGCGGCTCACCTCATGTCTGGCCGGCTATGACGCGCGCATAAATAATACCCCGTCGTCTGACGCCTTTCAGCGGCTTTCAGGGAGCACCAACTCGCTGCGGAAATTTATTTTTATTCGCCGCACAAATGGCCGGGCTTTGGGCGGCATTAGGGCGGCGGCGCTGCCGCGCTGATCGGGCGACTTCTCGGCGGGCCGCGCCGCCGCCGCGCGGTCGCCGTGATTACACCTAACAATTTATAGGGCGCCTAACTGCCGTCCGGCTCATTGTGTCATTATGTGGCGCGGCCCAGAGAGCGCGCCGCCAGTACCCTGGCATTCCTGGCGGCCGGCCGGCGCGTCGGCCGTGGAAAATCCCGCCCGATCTGCACACCGCCACCGCGGCCCGGCCCAGACACGGCGCCGAGCGGGGCGAGACGGGGCGTCACTGCAGCGCCACGGGTTGGCCGAGCTCGGCTGGCCGGGCGTTCGACTCGTGACCGCAAGGACGCGGGTTCGAATCCCGCAGCCGGGGGATTGTCGAGCCCACTCGCGACCAATCGACGCGAGAGATCAGCGACGCCGTATAACCCGACGGTCGACAGTCCAAGTGTCGTGAAGTAATCCAAGGTCCCCCTCACTGGATGGGAGCGGCCGCGCCCCCAATCGCGCGGGTGGTTGATGCCCCACAGATGCACGCTGCACGGAGAGCCAGCTGGACATGACGTCACCGACACCCATCGCTTGCGGCCCAGGATGTTTGGCAGCTAGCACATCCTTCAGCACTGCAAGGCGATGCGAAGAACCGAGCTGGGGTGAAATCCTCCGCGGTCAGACGGAGCCCCCGAGAACCACCTAAGTGGGTCGCGAACCTTAAACACAGCATTAGCACGGGACAGTTGTGGCCACCGGACGTCATTTGGGGGGGGTTGGAGCGCAGTTGCATTAAAATTCGGAATATTGGGTGGAAAATGATGCGTAACAGGGAATATCAATAGTGTATGGTATAGCCTTCATTGCCTTCCCTGTACTTCACATTACCATATCAAGTGCATCCTAAGGATCCACAATGTGCATGTGCAATACCCACAATGTACATGCAGCTAATGTCCACTTCCCTGCGATTCAGGTGCGTAATGCAGCTGGGCACTACACCGAACAAAAATGGGATGACTCAGCTGTATATAAAGCTTGCATATGAATTTCGCTTCATGCTTATAGTACTGATCGCAAAAGAGGATATTTACATGTACATCAGAAGCCTGGCCACAGCGGGCCGGAATCCTATAGATCAGCGTTGCCCATCTACGCGTGAAGAGAGACGCGGACCGAAGTCGGCGGCGGAACATGCAACCACTCCCGACAGAGATAACGCCGAGTCACAATTACTCGCACGTCCAATCATAATGAATTGATGACTTGTAGTGCAGTTGTTTGGGCCGCGCATTCCCACAGGCAGTGTCTGATCGTCACGATGTCATAGGGTGTATGATTCGTGCCTTCAAGAACTTCCAGCGACAAGTTTTCGCATCCGTCTTCGCACAAGGGACAATACATTTTCGCCGCACGTTTTAATGTCTCGCGAGGCGTGCTTATTTGTCTTCATATAACGAGCGTAAATCAAAACTCAACACCATAACTTTTTCGCTGAACCGCTGTGACCACAATTTTATTGGAGTTCCTCAAGGGACCACGTCTTGGGCGTTATGAGAGCCATTTAAAGTAAGCCAAGTTGATATCCATCAAGATTTATTTCCTCGTAAATCCGGGCGCTTCTCATTTCAAGACAAATTTCATCGCAATGTTATTAAATCAGATCGCAGGACAAAACACGAGTGCGGCATTATGGTGGATTGTGGACGACTGGGAAACGGTCCAGAAGTCTGGCTCAAAATTAAATGACGAAGCGAAACTTCCCCTTTTAATCCGGAGCTGACCGCCATCCTAGGCAGCCAACTTGGGCAGTTATAAACCGTCGCAGAATGCAATTTCGGCGCCGTTTTAACCACATGTTCGGCACCAAATGGGTCGTTATGTTTGTTTCGTATTTCATAACATGACATTGGGCCGGTCAACTGGCCAAGGGAGCCGTCTTACGACCCGCCGGACCCGGCCAAAAGCGGCCAGTGGACGCCAGCGAACGAATAAGACGGCGCAAATGCGAGGCATCCGGGTGCGGTGGTGTCGGCAGACGCGGACAAACAAGACGACGACCGATAAACTCGCCCACAGACGTCTGACGGACGGACGCTGTGGGAGCTACCAGCGACAGAAATCGAGTGAGCAGGCCTGGATTACCACCGCAGCACGCAAGGTGACTTAAACCCACGCTCATGTTGAACATTGAATGCAGGAAAAGTGTGCATATTTAGGGCTGACGACCCCGTCTGTGTGGGCACGATCGCATTGCATCGCGTACTCTGCACTGCATGCATGTTTTTCAATAGTGTATTTTTAGGTACGGAAGAGCAAGTTCAGACAATTTTACTTATTTGCACGAATCATAACAAACACATTTAGTTCTTCGTGCACTGACGCAAAACAAGAAAATAACGAAAAAGGAAAGATAAAAATAGTGACAGCATTAGGAAATGATACGCTCATCCGGTATCAAAACGTATATACGAGGCCAGACTAGGCCGGCAGGCAAGAATCCATCGAACCCACAACTCCCGCAGGATCCGACAGCAGCGCTGAACGGCCCACAGAGTGATTAGTGGATCCAGAGTGGCCATTCGGGCATGTATTTTTGCATTCAAGACCCAAGACCCCTTGGGATTTGAGTACAAAATTATATCTTCTCCCTAATTTCGCACCTTTGATTTACCGAAAGGTGTTTTAGTGCACTTCTCGCTAATAGAGTGGACCAAATCCACCGATTGCTTCCAAATGTGATAAATCTGCGGTCACGATAGTTTAGCGGGCTGGCACGTCGGTCTGCATTACTCTCTCTGTTCCGCCCAGCCGTGTACAGAGTCTCTACACACGCTCAGCCTAGCTCCTGGCTGAACAAGGACGCGCTGGCAAATTTCCCGACAATGCCGGAGAAACGACGGCGGGCCGACTGGGCGTCTGCGCAACTCTGTGGTCGGACTGGGCCGAGTGGTCAGGGACCGTGCTGCACGCCCTGCTGGGTACAGCAGCCTGCTCCGCGCAGCCAGCCAGCCAACATTCGAACTGTGCTCTCTTAGCCATTTGAATCAAATATCCGGTTCATCTAAAACGGACCTGGCTCTTCAAAGCCAGGCGGCTTCATCCCTGCGGCGGATACAGGGAACCAGACGACCCGGTCGAGTACCGGACGGCCCTGCACCGCGTGCCACACCAGCCCGCACCCACTGCCACCTCTCTCCGTACTCAACACCCGTCCAATCGGCGATCACACGAGATGTGCGACGCGGCCGTCAGCACGGTGCGGGCGAACCCGCCACACCCCGGACCAGGCTGCGCCCGTGTCTGACGGGCCGACTGGCGGACCTTCGTCAGGCGTCAGCGGGTCATCCTGTGCCACACACCGGGCGGGGGCTGTACCGTACCGGACGGGAGCTGTACCGTACCGGGCGGGGGCTGTACTGTACCGGGCGGGGACTGTACCGTACCGGGCGGAGGCTGTGCCGTAGCGGGCGGGAGCTAAACCGTACCGGGCGGGGGCTGTACCGTACCGGGCGGAGACTGTACCGTACCGGGCGGGGGCTGTACCGTACCGGGCGGGGGCTGTACCGTACTGGACAGGATTTGTACCGTACTGGACAGGATCTGTCCCGGACCGGGCGGGGGCTGTACCGTACTGGACAGGATTTGTACCGTACTGGACAGGATCTGTACCGGACCGGATGGGAGCTGTACCGTATCAAACGAAGACTGCACCGCACCAGACGAGGGATGTACGGCACCAGACGAAGGATGTACGATACCAGACGAAGGATGTACGATACCAGATGGGAGCTGTATCGTATCGGACGATGGTTGTACAGTGTCGGACAGGGCTGTACCGTACTGAACGGAGGCTGTACCGTACCGGATGGGTGCTGCACTGTTGGTTGGTTATTAGTTTTTACGACACGTCGACCGTTGAGTCATGTAGCGTCGCCAATCTCTCACGCCGATTGGTCGCGGGCGAAGAGTAGCGACAGGCGAGACTCCACCATACAACCTTTCGGCTGGGAGATGGGTACCTTCCCCATAGACCACCAGGTGGGAACTCTACCGAACCGAACCGTCCGGGGCAGAGCGGGATGATGCTCCGTGCGCCCGATACACCGTACCGGACGTGTATTGTGCCGAACGGGTGCACTGGACCGGACCAGTTATCCAGCCGCATGCCGTCGCCCAGGGCAGTGCGTCGGCGGCGACACTGTTTACGCCGAGTGGCCGGCGCGCTGCCTCTCTCGCAGTAGCGTCTCGGGTGTCCCACAGACGATGCAGGAATGTGCCGGCCACTGCCGGCCGGCGGCTGCACGACTGCACGGACATAAACAGATGGTCGTGGCGGCGCGGCGCGACAGGCCGGCACAACGCAGCGCTCCCCCGGTTGTGACGTGTACGCTTCCGTTATCAGGGGAACCCGGGAGGAGGATAGGTGAAGATCGGGTGCAGACATGAATAACTTCGGAAAACAAAAATGGCCGAGTTTGTTTCCTTTCTGAATGCGAGACAATTGTCCAATACTGAATGATCCAATAGACCCCATTGCAAATATCCGATAGGTCCAATTATTGGATGTTCGCATACGTCTTGGGTACATAATGTTCTCCACCTGAATTCTTGATCACCGACTGCATTTCCAAATAATGAAGTCACGTAGATTTATCGCAGACACAACATGTCTCTGCGCGACTATTCGTTGGGTTGCCATTGTCCAGTAAAACCAGAAACATGAATAAGTGTATAGTATACAGTATTTATCAGATAATGCAATCTGGTCAAATGTTATATGATCCCAGGTGGGTTATGATTTCGAATCTTGGATTTCGAGATAAAATTTTGGAAAATAAGAAGGGGTGATGTTTCTATTTCTGACCAAAACTCATTTTTATACTTGCCAGTCGCTGGGCATGTGATCAAACAGCAATAGGTTTGCAATCATTTTCACGCAATGACGTTTAATCTTCTAACGAAAAAGGGAGACCATATTTATACAGACATGACAATGTTCTGGATGGCAAAATATAGGCAAAGCCGTACCATCCTGCTGTGTGGCCACCGTCGTGTACCTACGAGAACAGTGCCACGCCCCTGGAACACAATTTCATCTAGGATGGCCTGTACGTACAGTCGCATCCTTCCGAAAGGTAGTGTAATGCTGCGTGGCACGGAGTTTGGTTCTCGTTTGATGCACCGATATATTAATGCTGTCAATTTCACCACCCTGACGTCATGAGAATTAGTATACGCCCTTCCTCAGGAAGGTAGTGCGACGATCAGCGGAACGGGGGTTTTCAAAGGGAGACAGTGGGTCATTAAGGGAGACAACGGGTCGTTCAGGGAGACACTGTGTCGTTCAGGGAGACAATGTCATTATTCGCGAAAGCAGTGCCATACCCAAATGTGAAAGTGTCGCTCATCATAGAAGTGCCGTTCCTCATAGAGGAAGCATCACGTCTTAAAGAGGCAGAACCGTGCCTGTGACAAGTAACGCGTTGCCTGTCACTCCGACCACCTGTGTGTCTGGGCCACACCATCACTGCGACACGGGCCTCCGCGAGACGGCCGGCCAGCGTCCGCCCGTCTGGGTGACGACATCCACGGCGACGGCAGCATGACTGGGAACTGTTTGGTCTGCGCGCGGTGACGGTTGGGGACCGCTGATGGACACGGACCGCGCGACACCCTGTAATGAGTGGCCTGCAGTTGGCCCTGTTATGATAGCGACGCCAGCCACGCCGCATTGTATCAGCAATTGTATGACAGAGCAATAACGATGTACACTGGTGTAAGTTTGGACAGCGCAGAACTGTCGTGAGAACCGGCCCGCTCCTGGCGGCTGCAGTGCATGCGTTTATTCGACCCGGCCAGCAAGGTGCTGTTCGTTTTGCCGCTTTTGATTTCGCTTAGTGATTCGGTTCCTGTTTTTTTTTCTTCGTCAGTCACACTCCCAACCAGTTACGAAATGTGTGGAAACGGCTTGATTTATTACACGTAGGGGGAATAAATGATTCGACTTCGCATATGCCCGACAAAATGAGTAGCTTAGTGCATTTGGTTGGTACACCCCGTCTAGCTTATTGTTCAACAACCTTTCCAAACCCATAGAGGTCACAGACATAGTTGCAAAAGCCCTTCTGTGCTCTGGAAACCACCGCAGTATGTGCGGTCAGATCCGCTGAAGCTTAAAATGTGAAACATCGTTCACAAAGTTACCAAACATACAGGACTAGTCAAAAAGACAGCAAGCACCCTTTGCTTCTGCTTTTCGCCATGCATTTGAGCATCAAAGGCAACACAGCTCACTACTAAATTTGTTCAACTTTGCCAGTACTGTTTGACGGCAGCCGGTTTCATTGCCCAGTCAGTCAAAACACGGCGTTGCGGAACTTAATTATGACTAACATCACCAGTGCTGTCATTTCACGCTGTCATTTACCACAGCGTTATTTGTCTAGCTGACATGGGCTTGCAGTCTACACAGCAAAGTGGAAGTCAGCGCGTTGCTGGTATTCGTCCGACCGCGTGCACTGCATCGTGCTCTGTCGAATACCAGCAACGCGCTGTCTAGCAGTGCTAAAATGATGGCTTTTCGTTAGGTGTGAGATGTCGAAACGAGTGAAGTAGGACATCGCAAATTCGCCGTGCAAACGATGTCGCCTAACATAACCTATATGTTTTTCCAACACAATTTTGATCAAACAGCGTACTCATAAGTGTACCCTTTCGCTTGTTTTGAGATGCTTAATTTTATGATAGCTACTTTAACGATAACGATGCAAAATACCTGCACTTATCAACTGATATTGTATAATAGATCGCACCATAGGTAATCTTCTTACCTGGAATTTTGATAAAATATGCTCGTGTATAACGATCCGCAATGGTGAGTACAAACATGACACTTATCAACGAGATACTGTTAAAAGTTACAGTTAAAAACTTCATAAAGACTCGTCAAGATGCACGATGCCGATACTTTTTGGGAGGGATGTCGATTCAGTGTTCAGTGAGTTATATTTTCTTCCCTAGTTCATGAATAATTTCTCACTGCTGTCTAGTGACTGGTAAAAATTGCGTGATATTGAACTTGTCCTCCACTACCCAGCAAAGCACACGGTGAGTGCACGTACCTAAAGCGTCAGTGCACTATGTCGAGTTGGCGAAATTGGTGGTGGTGTAATCGAAACCGAACCGTACCGAGTACGGTGCACGGATCCCAAACTTGTTCCATCTGGGACCAATCATGTACAACCGTTGAAATCGGCCGGCACTTGTCGCTCAAGTGCATGGCGGAAACCAGAAGCAAAGGGTGTTTGCTGTCTTTGTTTGCCATTCTTGCATGTTTGTTAACTTTGTGAACGATGTTTCACATCTTAAGCTTCAGCGGATCTGACAGCACCTATTGCAGTGGTTTCCATAGCATAGAAGAAGAAGAAGGTAAGAAGGGCAGCCTATGGCTGTGACCTCTATAGGTTTGGAAAGGTTGCTGAACAATATGCTAGCCGGGGTGTACCAACCAAATGCACTAAGCTACTCCTTTTGTCGGCCATATGCGAAATCGGAACATTTCTTCCTCCTACGTGTAATAAACCAAGCTGTTTCCACACATTTCGTGACTGGGTGGAAGTGAGTCTGACGAAGAAAAACAGGAACCAAATCACTAAGCAGAATGTAAAGCGCCAAAACGAACAACACGTTGTTCGCCGGGACGAATTCGAAATCCGACTAAGATTTTCTCTGGGTGCAACTCTGCTTTAATTCATCCAGATTTGAGCACATTTGTGGGTGTGCTCTGAGCGCAACGCATGAACAGTAGTTCGCGGACTTTGAAAATAACTGCGATAGCTTGCGTTGTCAACAGTGTTGAAGCCTATTTGTACGCTGTGTCCATGGTTAATGTCAAACACCCAATTCCTGTCCAGCAGTAAACGAGCAAGACATGCGGTGCCTAAATAATCTGCTTGGGTTTTTGCTAATTTACGACATCATGAATCGGCCCTTTTGAAGTGATGCCGCTGGTCGTGACAATACCTAATGTTGAGAAGTCGAGGTGTAAGCTAAACAAGGATCTACATCTATTCATCATACATGGATTTTGCATGTTTGAGCAGCGGTGCAACATCGCACGCATGTGCCGTACGGTCGGCACGGATGCATTCCGCCAACTGTACCGCTTTTTCCTCGCTCTTTTTAGCTTCGCCCAGCTCCCGTTGAACCATTCCTGCATTCCCCGAGCATATTGGATCGTATCAAATCCACCTCACCACATGTTGAAGAAGCCCACCGACGTCCCGGGCTATCCGCTACAGACTTGGGTGAGGAGTGCGGTCGGCGGCACTGATTCCTGGAGTGCATTCGTGCGGCACTATGTGTACGATTCCTGCGTTCAAATTGATTGCTACGCCAGCGCGCCTGTCCACACCACGTCTGAGGCTATAAATCAAGTCTTCGGCGCCGCCGCAGGGTTTATTAGCCACATTTGACGTGCTGCAGACAGAGTGCTTTTCGAAAACAAGGGGGAAGGAACTAGCATCGTTCGCAAACAGCTAAGAGCTTGGAGCAACAAATTCATGTTCGCTAACAACCACATCTACCCTTCGCTTACGATGTCGAGAAAATTTCTGCTCGCTAACAGCATGCGTAATAATTGTGTTGGTGTTGACTCCAACACATAGAAATTATTCGAATATTGACGGCATGAACTGAATGAATTAACTGACCACGTCCCGAGCTTTACCATTCGATTGACGGCTAAAATCCATTGATTCCATAAAAATAGAATAAGAAGTGATGAAGCTAATAACAATGAGGGTGGAATATCTACTTAAAAAACAGTTGTGTATATTTGTGTCGCCATCAATTGTACCTACGTGCTACACTTGCAATGCCTACTTAAGCAGCGTATCTTCCATATGAAAATCGTATGCAATATAGTGTTAGCATACATCAAATTAAGGATTTGTGATAAGGTTCAGTTTTGGGTATAACTTTCCATCACTTATCCCACTACGCGCAAACAATTTTACATAGCCGATTGATTTGAAACAAACCGATGGACGGTTTCAAAAGCAGCAGGCAATTTTCACTCATTCCTGATGGCGTTTTTAGGGTGGGGGTTCTGTTTTATGTTGGATCCCTAGATATCGCCATTCATATCTCTCTCCTCTCGAACATTATCGCCCCCCCAAACATTCATTTCCAATAACAAGTAATCTCTCAAGCAAAGGGGAGACACCACGCATATGCTACTACTATGTTTGGAATTCGGAACCGCGTGCTGATTTGAGCAGGCATAGCTGCCGAAGCCAATTTCGGGGCAGGCGGCCCCACCCGGCCGCTACACCCACACTCCCCTCAACACTTGCAGTCAGGCTTGATGAACCTAGAGCTGGATCATTTTGGAAACCAGGTCACCTTTAGAAGATCTCATGGTTGCTGCTCATAGTGAAGGACCCAGAGAACGTTGGAATGCAAAAAGATACCCGTACCTCGGTTAGTAAAGCAATGTCAGGCACCACCAGCTTCGCGGGCCATGTAATGACAGTGTGCTGGTTGCCACAACCATCCGCATTTCGCCACCGGCTGAGAGGGTCAGTTGGCAGCTGGTGTGACGGGTCGACGAAGCGACATACGGGCGGCCATATCGGAACTGGGTGACGGCTGCATCCTGGCTAAAATTGTCCTGTCGGGATGGGAGTCTCGGATGACATCATGGACTCGGAGTCTGTCCAGCACATTGGGCTCGATACTAGTTTACAATGTGGTGCAATCACACCTTTCACCCGGTTACGATCCCACAGTACATCCAATGACGGAACATGTTATTCCAACGCCCCAAAGGGTTGAAATTATATGGTTCCCAACGCCGCCTTCCGAACCAAAGGCGTGTTGCCTTTACTTCCGGAGTTTTTTTTCCTGCAGAAGGATGCAGCCTGATTATCACAACGTAACGAGACGCATCTAAGAATATTGACATCATAGTTTCGCGAACTTCTTCGGGCACAGATACTCCTTGTAAAGGAAGCTAAAAGAGCTGAAAACGTTTTGTCGCACCTTCTCAAAGCAAGCTGAAACGCTAAGCTTACGCCCATTAATTTATTAACCTTCGACGTGAAAGCCTTAATTCGGAAGTTGCCCACTGTCAGTAACGATGTGTTTCGATGTGAACACCATGAGAAAGTATCGGGGTGGGTCCATGAACCCATGCAGAGGCCTGAAGCCCAGCGATCCATCCAACAACATAATTCGGCTTCAGTAAAAAGGGCAGAGAAACGATTTGGCATTGGTCTTTTCCAGCACAAAAAGTAACTTCGTCGAACATTTCTAGACATTACGGTAAAACGACAACACAGCAAGCACTAATGGCAAATGCAGTGAGTAGTATGTTGGGGTGGCATTTTTGGAGCTTGACTTGTGGATTAATCGGATAGCACACTCGCAACTAGTCATACAAGAAGAAACATCAAACGCCTACAATTTCCAAGCAAGACCCACAGGTACATAGGTGTAATACTCAATTAAACGGCTCAGGAGACCTATTCTCTCAACCCCAATGGTGCCACAGCCCATAGTAGGTTCAAAATTCGCGTAGGTACAGCACAGCAGCATGCCCTTGACTTTCATTAGGGAGCGAGGGGATCAAAGACACCCTTTTGAATATGCTACACAGGCTGGTCGGCAGCCAGAAGGTAAACCCCGGACGACACAAATTACTGATGCTAATGGGGGAAGGGCGATATTTTGGCCCTGGCCTGGTGCCTGTGTCCGCAGTGGAGCACAGCTGGGACCACTGGCGGATAGAAGCGAGGCCATTCGGATACATCTGATTCACACTGTCCCAAGTTAAGCGAAAGATTAGAAAGCTTCTTCAAAATTGAGAGGCATTGATTGGGACAAGCCTCCACTTCTGATGCCGAGGGGTGGGGAATGTTAGGAGCGCTACTGTTCGGAGTAATCGGGTACACCCATTTGTGAAGAACCCCTAAAGTCAGCACCACACCCTACGAGTGAGGGCTATTGATAGTTTGAAACCTCTCTAGCTACAAAAATAAGAGCCCGTTCCACTTTCTAAATATCTACTAATGCGAAGCCCAGTGATGCTGCGTCTCCGCTTCCAGAACCATTCCAGATTATGCACTTTCCGTCGCCCGGGGCTTTTTCGCTCCTCCGCCACCAAGCAAGGCGGCTGGGTCCGCCCGTGGCTGGGTCCGCCCGTGGCTGGGTCCGCCCGTGGCTGCTCCATGATCCAGCTCATCAGTGTCTTCCCGTATCCCCATTAGCATCAGTCCTTGGCCTTGGGCGGATTCCACGGCTTCACATTCGAAGCCATGACACCATTACATGATCCGAAACCGGTGGGTATGCGACCAAGCTCACCCGAGAGGTGACCACACCAGAGGCGCATGAAAGCAAAAAAGTGGTCACGAAGCACCTTTTGAATTCGACTTTTCTCATGCATCCCGGTAAGCTTTGAGGGGACTAAAATTTGGGAAGGTCTCCCACCTAAGTTTCCCTTCCTACATCCAGGACGGTTTATAACAAAATTTAGAATGGAAACAGGAACGTGTTACACGAAAGGAAAGTTGCAATTAGCCGGTAGGCAGCTGGAGAATTCGCGACTTAAATAAACAATACCTTTTTCGGGACCGAATGCTTTCCACCCCTCTGAGCAAGCACCCCAGCCATCGCCTATGAGAAGACCAACAGCAGACATTCCGCGTCAATTCCCGCCCCACTGTCGTAATCGATTGAGCGGGCGTTGGATGAATCAGCGGCAGAGGCTGCGCCGTCGCTCGCTCCCAGCTGCCCGGGGTTCCGAACACCGCCGCAGTCAGATCCGCGTCCCAGTCGCCAACCCGACCGGTGCTCAGAGCCCGCCGCCGATAATAGGGAGACGACAGCCGGAGTTCGAAGGTCGTGGTGACGAGCCATTACCTCTCGACAAAAAACGACTGTCGGCACGCGGCGAAATTGCCGAGCGTCCTCCGGGTTAGCGGAGTCGCTCTTCCCTGCGGACGGACCGCCACACTGAGGCTAGTGCTACCGGCGGGACCGTGCACCGTCTCGTGACTCGATTACGGCCTCCACCACGGGAACCGCAGCGCCGTCCACTGCTGCCGCCGCCGCTCGCGAAATTCGCAGCCACGTAACCGGCACAGCAACAATTGAGGTCTGCACAGAGCGTCCTCGCCGGTAGCCGATGGGTGGCGGAAGTGCCATGACGGAATAGAGGTACTCACGGTAGAAGTGCAAGCGCGAGGCTGATCTGCTTGCGCGGCCGGCGCCGACCTGCCCGCCCCGTGAAGACGCGGCACAGACTCGAGCCTTTTGTCCGCCGACGGGTCGACTGCTTCGATCATGGCCGCCCGCGTTCACTGGCGCCGCGGAAAATGGCCTGGCAGTCAGCTGGCCACAGAGCGTGCGGCAGTGAATGCTGCCTCCCGAGTGTAAGCCTACATTATATTAGGGATATTAATGAACTTACAATATGAGGTAGAGATACATTATGTTTTATGTCGTCGAGTTGGAACCGTTAATGAGAGCTAAGCAAAGTTATTAACAGTCGCGTTTGGTGAAGCCAGGTTATGCATTCTCAAAATATGCTACTTATGCATGTTTATAGGTAGGCACCTGAATAAAAAGCATGTACCTAGTCTTTACATTGGTGTCTAAAGCGACCATAGAAACAATGGTGACAAAATGTAGGGATCAGCGCCATCTCTCCCCGCAGGGCTAGTGGTTAAGATCACAAAACGTGGTCATGGACTCCCTTGAGCGCATGTCTCCCGCACGTTTCTTCTATGCTTAAAAGGGTGGGTTTAATGGAAAAAACTAAATCTGACCTCCATGTTCTGAGTTGAGTTCCACCAGCCCCACACAAATGCAAAAAAGAGTTTTGAATATGAAGCTGTTCTTGTTCCGATTATGACCCAAAAGCAAAATCACGAATGCTTTTGTTCTGGCCCCGTCAATAGTGACAAACATGGTGTTTAAATTTCTGCTGTGTTATGTCACCCGAGCACACTCTCTTCTCAGTGTGTTGTAACATAAACTGCCCATATGTACTGTGGTAGCCTAATTTTTGCGAGTGTATGCTTGACTTACTTTGATGCGATATATATATATATATATATATATATATATATATATATATATATATATATATATATATATATATGTGTGTGTGTGTGTGTGTAGTGTGCTGTGTGTCTATGTACGCATAGGTTATAATTATGAGTATATGGCAAATGTCAAAGCACAAAGGGACCCTTGACCTTGTTTTACCAGAACTGGATCTAAATTGCACAACCGGATGGCAACATAACGGAATGTATTTAGTCATTTAAGATACGTAGACAAGCCCAAAGCTTGTGAGGACACACAGAGGTGCACATCCTAACTTATTTGGAAAATAGCACAATTCTTACCTGTCAAATGCTACCCCCCCCAAAAAAAAAAGAGGAAAAAGTGAGCAGACGTAGTAATAACAGCATTACCATCTAGTTTGTTTTCACACCAAACTGAATCCGTGTCTGTTTGGGACAGGCACTGATATGACGACCGGGAGGATGAGTAGACACCGACACATGTATCGGGTCGGTATCGCCGGTTAAATTAGCGGATAGGACTTCTACCAACATAAACAGCCAATGTCACTACACATGTCATCAGAAAGTTAGTGCCTTCTTCAGACTTCGACGTCGTTGAACTATATAAAGGGAAGTCATCCACATGTTCTCATCGGCTCAATAGTGAAGATAGACTGCAGTCATATCTTTGGCAGGTTTGAATTTATATTGGAAACGCATGACGTCAACACAATGAATCCGGAATGGAATATCATGCCAACTGACTACCTTCGGAGAAGTTATTCATTCACGTTTGGTTGCTGATTAGTGATGTGTGAGGCACCAGATGAGCTTCGTTCCATCAGGCGTGATGTGGACGTGCTGGTCACACCATCTGAGCTGAGTTGCATGTAAACCATTGTATTATTCATTTTTGTGATGTACGAATACCTGTCATGTCAAGGATCTCAACTAGCGAAGCAAGTCTGATATGCACAGACAATGAGCGCATGTTAAAGTTTCACGACAGAATGAGAAAGAAATCCTGAAATTGGATTCCGTCATAGGCAGATTAGATTCGGTTAGAGTGGACACTCCGTACCAGGAGTGTTGTTTTGTATGCTTTTGGAGGGGCATAGGCCCCCCCCCCACCCACAATGTTCAATTTTTCCCCTCCAATAGTGACTTTGCCCCCCCCCCCAATATGAAATGGAAATGGGCATGCAGCGAAAAGCATCAACTGCGGGCTGCGATCGGAGCGGGAGCGCCGATGGCCCCACCGATGGCCCCGCCGATGGCCCTGAAACCAGTGACGTCCGCCCGTTCACTCTAGTGACCTGTCACTCAGGGCGGTTTCCATGTGACTGATCGCCACCCACCGTTGACTAACGTCGCGACTATACCATGTAGTGTGGCCAGCATACTAGTGTCCGGAGACACTGCGCCGACTGTCACCGTCTGCGCTGCTGAGTATCCTGCCGCCATTGCTGACACCAAACTTGAAGCCGAGGCTTCCAAGAATCTGCCAACTGCGGTGGCCAGCTAGCCCAGAGAAGCTTCCTCTGACAACAGCGATAATGCTGCCTGCGGCAGCCTTTGAAGACATAGTCTTCAACAGCTCACGGTCGTGTGGGGCATCTCCTGTTGTACCCAGTTCGGAGTGCATGCGCACGAGCAGCTGGAATGGCTGCTGGTCTTTGAGCTGCTGGCGGGTATCAAGGGCTTCTCGAAGGGCCGTTCGCGATTGCGCCAACCTACGCCTCAGGGCGTCAATAAGGGCCACGAACGTGGGCGTCTTGTCCTTGATATTATCCGCAACTGCGTGGTGATCAACACAGAAAGGCTTGCCACCAGCAGGTCGAAATTCGTGTTGTCTTCTTGGATTTCAGCCACCCGAAACGTCACCCGATGTCCAAGCTTGATGTATCACCCGATGTCCAAGCTTTATAATGTGGAATAATGATATTCCGATATATTTCTGTCTACATGTGTGATAAATACCTTCTTTTATATTATCCGCAACTTGTACTATAACAACTACTTTGCCTATTTCGCAGGCACGTATCTAATTGGGGAGTGGCGATGCATACGTATTTTACCATATGAGACATATAGGAGATATAAAACGAAGAAAAACCAGAAGTGGATACTTCTTAAAACAACTACAGAGAACCGCAAAATAGTAGAGAAGCAGCAAAATATTGCACATGCAGTGCACTTAGTCTACGGCAAATCAGAGCCATCTTCATTCCGTGATATCAGCGAATCAGACGGCCAAACAGAGGGTGGTGCACATTTGATACCTCTTACTGTACTCACCTGCTGCTATTCCGGCCTTCTCATTCGCAGAAACCATGCTTGCTCGTATGTGGACAGGTTTTCTTCCCAGCATTGCTTTTTTCCCTGCTCATGTGTACCGGCTTCTTTTCCTAGATAGTTGTGCAGTCTCACACCCTCAGTACGACTTCAAGATTGATAGTCCACGTAGCAAGTGTGCGTCTGTGATAATACAGGCAACAAGTATGCATCTGCAAAGTTTTCGTTTGACGTTGGTGACGAGGGGCTCAATTCCATATCAACATTTGTTCTGCTACTTCAGTTTAGAAACGCTACGAAACATGGATCGAGATCCCTTTTACATCGCTTACGATGGCTGTTTTATTCCACCTCATGCATACCCTTACTAGTAGGGCACTGGTACTTGTAACGGGGTTGAGGTTGTAGTGGTGTAATATGATCGGCTACAGGGGTGTGACATGATCACACACATGTATGTGTACATCTTGGTGTTGCAGCCTGGCTGTTGGTGGGAGACCGCGGCAGATGGCAAATGAGGGTGGGGTTCCTAAATACTTCTGCTTTTTGTGCTATGTACCCTGAGATTGTTAAAGGCGGATGCGTTGTATTACTTTCTTTATCAGGGAATTTTCCAATAGCCATCACACTTTCATATTTTCATGACAAGCCACTAGAATGTGAAGGTCAGAATGGGCCTGATTTGATTTAGATTGCCAGATATCGTCATAGGTACTTCCTGTATTCTAAAGAATACAGCCTGTACCAGGCTGGTATTCTTCCACAGACGTTTCTCAGGCAGCATTCACCTTACGTGTTTACACTGGCTGTTCAGGAGTGAGCGATCGCAGTGATACAAATGCTAAAACCCACTTAGCCTTCCTTGCTTGAATTTTGAGGGTATCTGGAACCATAGGCGTAGGAACGTCTCCAAAAGTGGGTGGGCCAAAGTCAACAGCACGGGCGCACCCAGGAATTTCGCAAAGTATCATGATTGAGCACTTTTGGATAGGAAACCCGAAAATTTTAATGGTGAACACACAACTTTCGCCGCTAAGTGGGAGGGGGCAGGCCCCCTGGGCTCGTATATGGGTAACAGCAACATGTGGAACTGAACAAGAACTATCAATGCAGCAGAAGTACTTTCAAATTCACACTTCTCGCTCAACCTGGAACTCTTTTCACGACTAATAAATTATTTTGTAATAATAGGTTTATCTTCCTGGTGCAAGTGAAACCATTAGTACCTATTACTGTTCAAACAAAATTTCCTCAACTTCCGCTATGTGCGTGTGTGTGGGGGTGCAAGCTCATTACAGCCTCACGAATGGGTATGTGGTGTGCCATAGTTTCCATGATATAATACTATTTGCATGCAACGGCCAAATGATTAGTGGTTAGGGTACCCGGGAAGTAGAAAAGCCCCTAGGAGAACTTTCTTTCGGGACCTGTTCTGAATTTTCCGGTGCTCGGGTCGACTCGATGGAGTCCCTTTGTGATTTTTGGGGGTCAACTTCTATTTTTTTGTAAGCCTCTTGCGCTATGTTGGTGGGCCCCTGTATGATTCTGTAGGCTCCCGGTGCATTTTTTCGGTGCTCCAACGCGCTTCTTTTCCGGGGCCCGATGCGTTATTTGGGTCTTTGACGCAATTTTGTGGCCGCAGAGTGACTTTCCGGGTAGCAATTGATTTTTGGTAAGCTAGCTCCGACTTGTGGGGCTCCGGCGCGACTTATTGGCCCCTAGTGTGTGATTTCCAAGGGTAGCGGCGCGATGTTTGTGGGTCTAAGTGCGATTTTTAGACCCTGTCGTCATTCATGGGGATGCCTATCACGAGTTTTAGTGGCCTCGACACGTCTTTGGGGGCCCAACACGTTTTGGTTTCATTTGGAGCGATTGCTGGGACTCCGAAGTGATTTGCCATGTTGGGACTGTATTTTTCATTGCCCCGGCTTCATTTATTGGGTGTTTCCGATGGGACTTTTAGGGCCCCAGTACCTGCCGAGCCCCTAGAATATATAGAATATAATAGAGCCCCGCGCCCCGGCCCTTTCAGGGGCCGGAGCGCGACTTTTGGTACTTTCAGTCTCAGAGTGATTTTCAGGGACCCGGCCCAACCTTTTGGGACCTCCGTTATGACTTTCAAGAACACCGGCACGACTTCTTCGGCCCCCAGCGTGATTTTCGGGGCCCAGACGCGAACGTTTGAGGCCCCCAACGTGATTTTCAGGGGTCCGGTCCGTCTTTTTGAGGCCCCCATCGTGATTTTCAAGGACAACAGCCCGATTTTGTTATGCTCCCAGCGTGACTGTCAGGGGCCCCGGTTCAGACGTTTTGGGGGCCCCAGTGTGATTATCAGGGCCCTGGCCCAAGCTTTCTGGTCCCAGCGTGATTTTGGGGGCCCGGCCAGTCTTTGGAGCCCAGCGTCATTTTCAGGGGCCCTGGAGATACTTTTTTTGTACCCAGCGTGATTTCAAGAGGCCCGGCCCGACCTTTTAAGGCCTTAGCGTGATGTTCTGGGGCCCTGGCGCGACTTATCGGGGTCGCGGCGCGACGTTTTGGAGGCCCAGCGGTATTTTCAGGGGCCCGGTCGCACATTTTTGAGCCCTTAGCGCCATTTATAGGGTCCCAGAACGATTCTTGAGGCCCCAATGTGATGTTCATGGGAGTTGGTGGGATTTTGGGAGCCCCAACCTCATTTTCGTGGACCCCTAAGCGACTTTTTGGAGGCCTCCAAAGTGATTTGTATGGGCCCCGGTGCAATTGATGGGGACACCAACAGGATTTTTAGGGAGCTTGGCGCTATTTTTCCGAACCCCGGCCCGATTATTGGCGCCTACAACCTCTCATGGGGAGGGGGACTGTTACAATGTCCCTCCTCCCTTCGGTACGTCACTGCGTATGCCCCAATTATTTTATAGCTTAACAATGACGTCTATGGAGTGCATCGTACAAAATCGACTTTGCTATGCCCATTTAACTGCTTGCACCACAAGTAGTGTTCAGAAATATACACCCTGCAATTGGCCTAAATTCATCCCATTATCTTCGGGGATCTTAAATCTCAGTCTGGACGTACACATTACTGGACGATGAAAAGCCTTGCTGGCAGTCTCCGTTGTAGTGCGGTGTTTTAGTACTCTTAATCCAAATGTCTTTATTGAATAGATTCTGGCATCAGAGTCTTTGCTAAGCAGAGATTGCTACATATACCATGAGCCCACCATCTTACCGAACCATTTCTGTTGAATGACAAAATTTGAATTCAATGTTTCACGTGCTGTCAATGCCACCACGCAGATACCCAGCTGAATATCCACTCGGGTCAGTTGCCATGCTCGTCATGTGCCTTCTCAGGTCGCATGACAAGCATCACTCGTTACTCGTCACATCATCACTCTTCATATCACTCCTCATGTGACCTTGCCAGGTCGAATCACGAGCGCCTAATCCTCTCGGGGTATCTGAGATTCTGAGTGGCGTTCTCGCACTTGAAGTTGATGCAATAGGGTGTGGACTTAATTATCGTATCTATGCTACCATAATAAATTATGGAAATAAGTATTTTGCTATGTTGGATGCCAGCACTGATAATACCCAGACATCTCACTCAAAAGGTTGGATATCTGTGTGCTGTGCCAAACTGTGAAATTCCCTTGAAATGCGGAAATTATTACGTTCTATTCCATGCTACAGTCACGCAATGGATGTATCGTGGCAGTAATTTTCATGCTTCAATAATCAAAATACATGAAAATGTTGAAGTGTATGGCAGCTAGGAACAAGGCCATATATAATTCATGGCTATGCAATATCAAGGCAAGGAACTTTCACTTGCAAAATGTATGTCTTACCTTGACTGTGCTACGTTACTGCCTTCAGCCTTTATAATTTTCTACTGTACGCAATATTAATGAAATCGATGTTAAATATGTTAACAGTCAAAGAACCACAGTGAAACTCTAGTACGAATGTATTTTGGTATTAGCTGGCACATTATCTGCTTTATAGTCTTTTCATAACATAATTATGGTGTCAATATCCATACATCTGCTGCATTACATCAACTCCTGAATTAGTTGCATCGTTGTAAGGTTATGTTCAAGTATGCATGACTTAAAAATGAAGTGCTACGATGTGACATGTGCAGCTTTTACTTAGTTATGAATTGCAGAAAGTTTTCACATATTGTGTGAATGTGTGTGCATGTTGCAGCATGAGTGTGCATGCTGCCTTTTAGGAACTTTAAATGTCTGAAAAGTTGGAGGGCCAGCTACCATTGTTGGCCCTCCCACCTTGAAAAGTGGGGGGGCCATGCCCCCCCCTGTTCCTACGCCTATGTCTGGAACTCGGCCTCTTTTCATATGATATTGCTACTAGATGAACTAACGTGAAAACGATGCGTTAGGTATATTTTACTGCCAGTTGCAATTGATAAGGATTAAGTATTGTCAATATTTTCACCATCAAGAAAGAACACAAATATAACCACAAATCGAATAAAAAGCTACAAATACCAACTCAACATTGTATGTTCAATGTCCGAACGCGGTCCACTCCACTGCCTCGGTCTGTGTAATGCACGTTGGTATGGCCGGAGTCTGTGTTTACACAGTCTGTGTAATGCACGTTGGTATGGCCGGAGTCTGTGTTTACACAGTCTGTGTAATGCACGTTGGTATGGCCGGAGTCTGTGTTTACACAGTCTGTGTAATGCACGTTGGTATGGCCGGAGTCTGTGTTTACACAGTCTGTGTAATGCACGTTGGTATGGCCGGAGCCCTGATTACCAACTTGGGTGTATTTCTGTGTGTCTTGCCCACAAATATTAATATTAATAATATATTAATAGTTTGCCATCACGCATGTGTGTGGGTGTGCTCGTAGATTGCAAAGTAGCTTTGCTCTTTGATATATGAGCAAAGGAGGAAACGTGGCTAGTGAACTCTTGCGCACAGATAGAACGGAACATTAACGAAAAGTGCATTCGCTGTTCTTTTGTCGGGCTTTCAATTGAGTTGGACAATTTCCTTCCCCTTGAGTGATAACCTGGTGTTCTAGACGTATGGTGGTATTTTTATCTTTATCTTGACCATCACATAAATTCCAAATTCTTCCTATCAGCAGATTAAGTGGTCTAAAACTATCATGCAAATATAATTGAGGACGGGGTCGAATAACACGCGCTCCGGAGGGCTTCTCACTTCAGCACACATGTCATGACCCTAGATTAACGTCTTCAGGGTTAAGAGGTCGAGTTCAGCCGCCACACCGTGCCGTCGTTACCGCACCGAAGAAGCTTTTGTGACCCTGAACGCTCAGCAGCCGCCGCCCGGTCGGTCGATTTGGCATCCGCGCAGTTCCTATATTTGCTAACGGATTTCGATTTTTGTTCCAAGAACGTGCTGATTTATTTTTAACAAAGTGACACGATTGCATTACAACATCGCAGCCATTTATAAAATAACGTCAAAAACAGGAGAAAAGGGCGGATTACACCCCCCCCCGATGCGCGTGTTAAACTGGCCCATCTTATACCTAGATCAATCCTGTAACATTTCCCCCCCAAAAAAAAAATACATTTCATAAAACAACACCTATGCTCCGTACGCTAAGTAGACTAAGGGTAAATGAGCTTAGGGTGTACGGTAGAGCCCTGTCTTTGTGGGCTGAATGTAGGTGAAAATTGTTCCTGGGCGAAGCTGCACTAACTTGAATTGGCTTCCAACTGGCTTTCAAAGCTACTTGGCTAATTCCGTGCAGTATTTTTGGGCATGACAAAAAACATCAGGCAATGGTACTTGCCCTCCGATGAGCTGGAATCAGAATTATTTCGATTCACTCTAAAATAAGGACAAATCTTGCAATAAACAAAGAAAGGTGGCTTTAATTGAACCTTATTTCTCGAAGGCCTGGGTGTCAAGATGTTCTTCACTGACTATATCTCTCTGTCTTCTTGGCATTGGCTTGGTTCTTCACTACAAATGATAAGACATTGAACAATCTGTTCTGTCTAGTACTGCGATCTCTGAGGCTACAATTTTCCAGAAAGGCTGCCACGAGTGACTCCGGTTCATAGTAATTGAACACCTTGTGAGCTTTGCATGAAGTAGAAACATCTGTTCAACTTCGGCGATAGCAACTACCCCAACAGTTCACGCAGGTCAGAAACGTGGCCGAATTTGCGTCGGCCGAAAACCACTCTGGCTCCAAAGTCCAGAATTTTCCGTATTCTGTCCAGGTTCTTTTCGGATCCATTTCCGTAAACCGAAAGACAGTAACAGACCTGCGAGAGAACCAGGGCAGTGACCGGTGTACCGAGGATGTGGTAGTATTGCAAATGAGAGACGGCTAAGGATCCCGGTACACCGACGACTGAGTAGTTCACGTGGGTATCCCAAAGAACGTTCTGTCAAATGTGATGCCTATATTTTGTTTTACCGAAGAGGGTGATCTAAGAGCTCGAGGGCGACTCCGCGAAAAAAAACTACATGACACTTTGAAAAGTTATGCAGATTTTGGTGACTTCCGAAAACCAAGACATGAGTTTTGCTCGCATTCATTATGAGGGCATTTGCGTGGAACCACAGACCTTGAGCAGCTGGCAAATGTTCTATTCGCGAGATAACCGTGAGAAGCTCACCAATTTTCTGGTAACCCGAACCTGCGTGTCGTCGGCGCAATGTACGGCCATAGCTTCCTCTGAGAACAGTGCCAGGTCATTGGCAAATGCGATGAACAGCAAGAGCCCGAGGGCAGACCCTTGGAACACGCCCATCCTGTTCGGGATAGGACGCGATGTCCTCGCCGGGACAGTGTGGTCCACTGGTGTCACATTCTGTGCGTGTCCCTGCAGGTATGCAGCGAAGCATGCTGCGTCTCTCAGACAACTATCTATCAGTCAACCAGACACAAGCACACAAAGCAATCAGCCATCAGACCAAACGTTTCATGACGGAATGCAATAAACGCGCATCAGTATCAGCACGGATGTCTTGGGGGGAGGGTATCCCTTTGTAGAGGGCTCATTTCTACGTCTAGAAACTGTAGAGTACCATGGGTCTCCCTTTCGACTATGAAGCAAACACCGGAAGCAAACCATTCACTTTTTGATGCGATTCTTCGATAAGGCCTTCCTTGGCCACTACAAAAGTGTTGTCAACAAATTTGTTTCGCACTTCGACTGTATGCTGGAGCGACTCAAGAGCTTATTCTTTAGTTTCTCCATAAATGAATTAGCTACTACTATGCCGACTGGACTTCAAATATCGATATCGTTCTGTTGTTTCTAAAATGTAGCATTGACCTGGATGTAAGATGTGTTGCGGCATATCTGTAACAGACGTCAGGTATGCTCCACTTCCATGCACGTTCGGGCTTGTGTAAAACTCATTTGCCATATCACTATCCGGTTTCACGTTGCGAATTCACTAGCTACCTCAGTGGAAATCAGCGTAAGCAGAGTCTGCACATCAAGCGAAACCACTACTTAATCATGTCCCAATTTCACTGCTTGTGCAAATTTTGCAGAAACATTCGATTCTTGAACATTTTTTTCTGTCGGTCACACAAAAGATGATAATATTGAAGCTAAATGTTTTCCGAGGTCAAATTTTGCGAAACATTTCGACGACGCTATTTGTCTACGTGCCACCTCCGGATTTCCACCTTGGATAAGCCGTAAAGTAATGCTGCCGAAGTACGCAACGCTTTACACACTTGCAATGTTGTGCCCCAGAGAGACCTCATCTCAATTGTGGGTGCATAAGGGCCTAGTCTTTCGCTTACACGATGACGTGGGATATTTCGCTTAATGTTCATATGTTTCACTGAGTCATTCACTAAATCAATGAACGCGACTAGTTCATTAGCGTCTGTCTCATCTATGCCGTGCCAAAACACATGCAGACTTCTCCTTATCACTCTGCAGAATGACTGTATTATGCTTCTTCTTCAGATCATGTAAAGCTCGCTTTTCTTGTGTGGTAAGATTATCATCTGGTGGACGAAACGCCTGCAATGGTACAGTAAGCTAGAAACGAAATGCTACTGCTCCGTCTTCCGGCATCCCACTCTTAGTTACTAACTTTCTCGACTTCAGTCATGAATCCTACATTATTCACACGCTTTGGGTGGGAACAGCACTCAGACCCTTTGTTAGCGCACTGCGCTCAGCATCTGCAAGTGGCATGCTCGATGCATTTGTAATACATTGATCTGTTGGTTGCTCCACTGCACTGGGGAAAGGGATACCTATGGCCCAAGTGTTCAAGACTTTACAGCAGTTTGAGGACCAGTAATTGGCTGACTTAAAGAAGTTTTGCAAAATATTGATGCTCGTTCGTTTCACTCCGATGTGGAACTGCTCAACTGTTGGTTCAATTTTGAGTTCGGTTCTTGTTTGTCGTGTATTTGTCTAACTGTGTATGTCGATTCGATAATACCAGGCTGAGGAAGGGAATCGCATGCTTCTCGAAAGCTACCAATTATAAATTAATAAGCGAGATGAAGAGCAATCCATTCTCCGACAGTGACATTTGCACATTGTTTGTCACAATAGGACTTTTAAGTTGTGGCGAGAGCTTCTAGATAATGATGCATAAAACGCAGATGTCTTTGGGTAGGTTGACAAAAATAGTTCGCTGTATCTCGCATGTTGAATTTGAAACCGGTGTGAAATTCCGACATCCGTCTTTGCCAGGTGCGACCCTATAGATAAATCATGACATTCTGACCGGGGTAGCGCCTGGAGACGTTCCCAATGCTCGACTGGGAACGGCGGGGCTGCAAATGAATAGTTGCATTGATTAGGGAGGAGGAATTTTCCAATAACCTCATTCCGCGACAGGTATGTATTCAATGTATAATGTTCTTTGTTCTTCTGACCGAAGTATACGGCACCTGGGGAATCAGGGCTAGCTCGACAGTCCAGATATTAAGATGTTTACGGAATAATTGTACAGTATAATGCTAAGAAAATTTTCTCCCGAAACGATACCGCCATCATCCATATGGTGACCTGCAGCTCGCGCTATTTCAGCCATTGCAGCTCAGTGTGTTATGCGCACTACATGTTGGAGGTGAAAGATTGTTCAACCTGACAATGACTGCTCCGTACACGATTCAT
Organism: Ashinkailepas kermadecensis; assembly: GCA_034440615.1. NCBI lineage: Eukaryota > Metazoa > Arthropoda > Thecostraca > Neolepadidae > Ashinkailepas > Ashinkailepas kermadecensis. The sequence goes on along the minus strand of JAOTOM010004656.1, from coordinate 28,661 downwards.
TTTCATTGTTGTTATTAATAATGGGTTCACTTTTTCAAATTATTTCCAATGCTTAGTAGAAGAGCCACACTGCCGTTGTGAGCTTAATTTGTGAGTTTGGTTTTTCACCATTTAATTCAGTTTCTGCACGATACGAATACTAGTTGTTCTAAATCATCACGTAAGCGGTACGGGCATATACATATATATGGTTGTTGCAACACTGTTTCCGAGGTTGTAAATCCCGGTAGCCTAGCTACGACGTTGGTGACAGAAACTGCTCTTCAGGAAAATCGCCTTGAGACGACATGAGCAAACTCTGTCCTCATATTACCGCAACAGTATGGCTGGCATCCTTCTAACATGGCCTTTGCGCAGGAAGCAGCAATTGCTGGTGTGGCACTATTTTTATGATTCTCATTTGCATTAGCCTAAGATATGCTCGAATATGCTAGTAATTCCTCTCATGATGGCCCTCAACGACTGGTGGTGTTCGTCTAAGCTTAGGCATGTCTCCAGCAAAATTCATATCTTGGCGGTTACCGCCGGTTTGGGGACACTCTCCTGTGACACATGCTTTGGCAATGAGAATCTCCAATGCCAGGATACCAACGAGACGATTTTGACGAACCGAGTACGGCGAGCATAGCATGGCTATCTGGGCTGTATCTTGGCAGAATGGACAAATTATTTCGCAACTTGGAGCGCTTCCTCTTTGTAGATCACCACCGCTAACATGTTCTTACATTACGTATTGTATTTTCGGTACATATTTCTAGCAACGGACAAAACATAAAATACGCGATGACCGAGCAGTCATTCCTTTCGGGTTAAAACCTCTGTGACGGCTTCCAGCTAATCAGGAACACACAACGCTGTACTTTTTGCAGCCCAGGAGTTAAAATTGTCGCCTTATAAAAATGCTCCACGTTGGCAGCATGATGAAGGTCTGTAGTCTTTGTTGGTGACACTCCATCAACTTTTAGGAACCCTGCACTGTTTCTCGCCTGTGTTGTACAGGGAAAATCGTGTTCTACTAAACTATTTGGATGTGCTAGCGTACGACTTGTCTACGACATGCAAATATATAAATGCTGATTGACTATGACTGATGTTTATTGGCTAACAGATGTGCCGCCATTGCACTCAGCCCCTCTAGAACACCATGCTCGTTGGTCAGCACGATAAACAGCCATCGTTGTCCTCCTGACGGCACTCGGAAATGCAGGAATCTTATCATAGCTTACGGTATGGAAGGTGAGGTTGTTGATAAAAACTTCTGTTGCTCTACGGTGTAGTCATGCCAAGCAACTCATACAATGAAGCAGGCATTTATCGAAGTGGCAGCGAAAAAGTAGGTCACACAGATTTTGCGATTTGGGTGATTACAGCTGCTGATGATCTCTGGCATTTCGTATCTGACGTCTCTCTTGCATTCGGTAAGGGTATACAAAAGATTAAATAAAATTAAAGGCTTCTGCTTTCTACAACGATCTTCAGCGTTATGATTGCACCCAATGAGCTTGCAATGAGCTTGAGTTTGCTTTTGCTTTTGCTTTTTTTCCATCTGGGAAACTTTTACCACGCTGTTGCTCGCACGCTTTTAACAGTTGCCCCATTGCCCATCCTTGTTTCCACTCCAATGACATTCTGTTCAACATTTAGATGCTTTTCTTGCTTTTTAAGAAGAATCCGAGCCTAGATCGTAAATTAAACCGTCTCGGTCTATGAATTTATTTGTATTGGCATTTGAGTGCATATGCTTGCTTGGCGGCTACCTCAAGATGTTTGCCTACTGCATCACGGTGTACTGTATTTATTATAACACTAATACAGTTCCAGAACACACACAGAAGTGATGTCCAAGACATAACTGGTTGCTCTCAAAGGAACAGAAATCATTCAGAAATAAAATAAGCTGAAATCGAAATGCATGCATCGTTTCGATCCACGGCAAAAGATTGTCTTAACGGCTGTTGCTTAACCCTATTATGGGAGGCCTCTTTTGTACGTAAGTATGTGGTGTGGTGCGGGGGGGGGGCGAATTCTGAATCCCGCTCCCATGCTAAGATCTCAGGACCGATTGGACGAATTTCAAACCTGAACAGTTCAACGAATTCTACTTGTCTGGATGTACTTTTCGAAAGTCAATTATTTTTTAAACATTTTCGCAAAGGCGAAGTCAGGAAGCAAAACTAGGGAAAATTGACGAAAACCATTTGAGATTGCGATGCATTTTGTACCGTTAAGATTGTGCATGGTTGGGAATAAATATTCTTAGTGGTTCAAACCACCATTTGATGTCCACACATGCACATGTAAAAGGGCCAATGGCGTAGTGAGGGGCATAAGGAGTGGTGGGTATCACTTGTTCTTTATGACTGGTTCTTCTTCGCAGTCAGTGTCATAGATACCTAACATTGTATCACTTTTGTACACCATCAACACATACTTCAAGTTTTTTCCCCCGAAGCACCGCCAGGGAATTATGCTAGGGGATCCTGAGAGACCTGTCTGGGAAGGCTACTACAATTATTGGCCATTCTGAAAATATTCTGGCTGCGTCACTGTGTGCGGTTTATTATATTCTTTGTCCTGAATTCACTCCTGCGCCTCCTTGATCCGCCCTTGGTAAGGGGTCACCATTGCCGCGTTATTGCTTGTAGTGGTTTGAATAGAGTATGCCCTGAATACCTTTCATCACCTTTTGTATCCGCCATCATGAAAATCGTCTGGCTCTGCCATTGCTTGTGATGCTTCACCACCGCTTGTTCTCAATTCATCCCACCCTCCCAACTTTCCGATACCAAAGTAAATCATATCGCTTGGAAAACCTGTCACTTGTTGCCAATTTGTTCCTGCCCTGGATCCGCCTCTGACATGAATCGGCTCAAAATAAACATTTTCGTAGGTAAGCAAAGTATTATGAGCGCTTCAATTCCAAATTATAGTCACCTGAACAGTAAAACAATGCCAATTTTCTGACGCATGTGTTGTTTCTAAGTTTTCGCAAAAATCTGTTGGAGGTTTCCAAACCATTCGCTCCTGGAACCGTTTCCGACAAAGTGACGAAATAAAATGTTTAGTACGAAGTAGAAAAAGGAATTTATGGAAACCACCGAATTTCACGCTATTGTCGCATCGGGTTAGGGAACGAGAGACGAAAAAAAGACTACAGGAGGGATGGAATCCTCCCCCCCTCCCCTCCCCTACCCTACCGGAATACGGTTGATGTAGAAAGCGTTGGAAATGAATTACAATGACTGGAAGGTCAAAGTAATATCTGGTGAGCAAGAATCACGACGTGGTGCAAAAAGCTGCTCACATGCCAATAAAGGAAAATATATATCATAATAAAAGACAATTGCTGGGATGATGATGCACATTGCATCACAAAACAGCGTGGTGCTAGAGGTACACCGTTCATTTAAATTGTGTATTGCGGTACAGCGCAGCGCAGAAGTATGCAGGCGGCAGCGATAGCCGTATGTCGCCAGTCGGGAATGTGAGGATTAGGCCGCTGTATTCGCGGAGTCCACGTGCCGCGGCGGAGCTTTTGAACTGGACGGAGAAATGTGATGGAATCTAGGTGTGTTGCATACCAATTTGTCATTAGCTTTGAACGTGCATGCCGATCATTAGGTAGCTCATTGTTCTGCCGAGCTGATCACAATCTGTCCGGCTGCTTTCAGAACTGTGCTGTATCTGATGAAAACTTCGGATACGTGTTCAGAAGAAAAGGCAGGAGCACCATTATGGTGGAAGTTTTTGTTTCGAACATGGAATATGCTAACTATGCGTCGCTGCACGATGGATGATGGTGGTCGAGACCGATATGAAGCAGGCAACACGTAAGCTTGCGGCCAGAATCCTCGTCATTTCGCTCAATTCGCACTGGATTGTTTGTCTTTTCTACAATTCCCCAGCCTCATAGCTCCAAAAAGCTTCTATGCATAGGGTCATTACTCGGCTACCCAATATAATCTGCCATTTTTTTAACAAAAGATACGCAGTATGGTGCAGCATCAACTACGCTAAACGGCAGCGCAATGACCTCCGCTTTTCCAGGCGATCGTGATGGACTCACTGAAGCTGGGGATGAAGAATGGGAGATCCACGTTCTCCCCATAGGCGGCAACTGACGCATGTGTCTCAACAAAACATGCACTTCGTATGAATAGTCCTGCTGTTTCTACGTCAGCAAAAATGCAAGGGAGCACCGGTATGCATTAGTAAAATATGCGTGTTTATTAGTGGTGTACATCATGACGAAGACATCATAATTATCCTTGTGCATGACATGCTTATCTAAGCTTGTGCAGCTCCGATTGGAATTCTTCGCAATTACTCAGCAGCATCACTGCATGCTGGAGAAGACGGTGAGGCTCAGCGTCGCAGGCAAGTGCTGGTGCTGACCGACCGACCCTGTGGCAGCCCAATCAACGGTCGGCCACTCCGTGTTGTAGGGACCACTGTGAAAGTGCTGAGCGCTCGCTCGCAGCAGTCGGCGTAGGACTTCCTCGTCAGCCCCGGAGCGCTCTGTTCAGTGCTGGGCCGCGCCGAAGGCTGAGTCAGCTGGTTATTGTTGACGCTGGACTGTTATCCGGGAACCCACCGACAAACTCCGGGGCTCCAGTGACCAATCCCGAGTGAGCCGGGTGTAGGAACCCACCGACAAACTCAGGGGGTCCAAGGACCGATCCCGAGTGACTCCTAGGTGATAGTGAGTGCCATGTAACCGATAATGAGTGTCTACTGACATGAAAAAGTGAAAATGCATCTACCGTTAGTGGAAGCAGGTGGCCGCGAAATCGACCATGTGCTACGGCACTGCTTCGGCGCGCCTCCGTCTACTCCGTATCCGTACCGACGCTGAGTGTCAACTGCCAGATGATGAGTGGCCAGTGGACCCAATCCACTGGCTGATTCAAAGGGGCCACCTACCGGACGGAGAGGAGCTGTGATCGATCCTGACTCATGTGGAAATGACTGACACTTCGGCCAGAAAACGACAATGTTTGATAATTTTGCACTAGGTGATCACTGTGCCCAGGCGATCACTTAAAGCCATACGATGCGAAAGGTCGTGACTAGACCTGAAATGCTTTCTACTTGACATAAAAATGATGAGCTTCGTTGAATGGAGCGCTTGATGAATGCTGGACTGTATTCATTTTTAGGAGAGTGATGTTACATGAGTCATAACAAGCGGCACACTTGCACAATCACCAGCACGACATGAACGCGCCTTGCTCATGGCCAGTGGATAACCGAGCTCTGTCTGACGGTCGGAATAAAATGCGGCATTCTGTTGTTCTTAGATTGATTAGGCGATCAATTATATGCCATTATTTCTGGAAACAAAGGTCATGCTGGACGGCGACAGCAGTAATGCGTCCCACCAGTGTTGTAACATGACGGCAGCAATGCGTTCACCAGTGTTGCAACGTAACGGCAGCAATGCGTCCCACCAGTGTTGCAACGTGACCGTGGCCACTCGGTTGAGTCTTCAGGGCGGTTGTGGTACATCTAATATAGCATGGTCATGGTGCACTGTGAAGAAGGATTCATTCCTGATGTACGTTTGTCAACATGAGTGTGATGTTAAGTGAATAAATATTAGCATGTTGTTGTTTTCCTTTACTGTTTCCACAACTGTGCACTTCGGGAATTTAATGCCGTTGTCATGTAGCACATAGAATATGGGAGGTCGATTCATGCGAGCACGGATAAGTCGTCCCACCTCTTCTATGATGCGGGAATGGTTTGCTTTTTGCACAATAACTCTTTACGGAGGCGAATTGCACTCCTGTGGATTTTTTTGCATACCGTTTCCGAACGACCCACGCTGGAACTACCGTCGGAATCCCTTTGACTTGTAATCCTGTCACGTCACGAAATCACGTGATACATACATGTATATATATATATATGCCATATCAGACGCTACGATAAAGGATGCCGGCAGTTTATTTCGCTTTGCGTTTTGCTTCATGATATAATGTTTCAGAAAATCGGTGTTATGTAAAGTGAGTCAGAACTGAGTGGCATTTAGATACAGAATTGAATTGTTGTATGTATATTGCACCTAGGGTCAAGGTGCACTTTGGTCTAAGTTGCTAACTCATTTGTTCAATGGTGGTTCGGGGGAGAAATGGATGAACCTTCAATATTGGGGACATTTTGAAAATTGGGGGCTGGACACTTGGAATGACATTTTGAAAACTGAGGACACTTGGAATGTTGGGGTTACTTTCAATATTGTTGCTGTTATCATTAAAGTTCAAGCCTGGATACACCCAATTCTATTGATGTAACTACGATCAGTAGAGGCTCTGAGGAAAGACATTGACATCGTTCCCCAGATTTTTCCCTATACCTATCACCATTAGTTTGCGTGGCTTTCGTTACAGTTAAAAAGCAATTGCAGTGTTGTGATTGGTAGCAGGTATTCTGGTCATACCCGTTCGATATATCAACAGGATATGAAATAAACAACTGTGTCCATCACGTTTTGACCATAAGAAGGCTAGTGGTGACCACTATGTACAACTTCATCGTGTTTGCTCAGTATGCTTTAGGAGCTAAAAAGCATTGTTGACACAGTTTAGCATACAATGGTGGTGTTTGCCAAGATTGCAACATCTTATTTGACTGGGACTCAAAACGCCATCTATGCCACACCCTTTATCCCGCAGTAGCACACACTTTATCCGCCCCTGGTTGTCATTGCATCAAAATATGTTCCCGGAAAACAGGAAAACATGGGAAAGGTTGGTGTTAGTGAGTGGCTTACCTTGGGTTGGCGCTAGTGGGGGCAAACGGATTTAGAGTCGGCCCACCTACCGCCATTGTTGAAAAAATTCCCGGATTTCGACCACTTTGTTTCAAAGGGTCTCATTTATTTAAAATAAAATATTTAGTGACCAATTTAATTGTTATGTGAAAGAGGGCACAATTTACCGCCATCGTTTCTGAGACACAGGATTTCAACCCAAATTTCCATCCAGTTCGAAGTTTTTTCCTTTGGTATCCTTTGATAAGTGGCCTCACATTGCTGAAATTACACCTGTGCAATTAAAACACCTGTACAATTAAAAAATAAAAATTTTCAACTTTCACACATTCCAGTTAATAACTCCCGGTCGCCAAAATGCCAACGTTCGTACACGTATACGAACGATGCGCGAATGCGCATTCGGCGCATTCCCGACACTTCGTGTGATTTTCCGGTTTCTGCTAGGCCTCCTGCGTTTTGCTAATTGCTTCCACATGATAGTCTTGTGCCATATTTGGTGGTTTCTGGTGGTTAATAAATCCGGATACATGCTGAGTCTTGATGCACCTCCTCTCTTTGGTTAAATACGTTCCCAGATCGGCTACCGAACCGAGGCTCTAGCTAGGTATTATTTTTCGGAACCGTTGTGTTTTTCTTCATTTACGAATATATTTTAGGGCTCCAACCAATTTTTCTTCGGGGGCAAGCACATTTTGAGACCCGACTCATTTACCGCTTTGTTGCTCTTTTTTTGTGCACGGACGGTATTTTTTAGGAATCGGCGCGTTTTCGAAGACCCGGATGTGTTTATTTAGTGCCCGGCCTTTTTGTTCATTTTTCAGGACCATGTCGCTTTTTGAGAGACCCAGCCGGTTTTTGAGGTCACCGTTTGGTCTCATGGCTTCGGTGTGCTTTGAGGGCCTCTGTTATGTTTTCTTAGAGCTCCCGGTGTGTTAACACGCGCCCTGGAGGGCCTCTGAAAATTACTCGCACTGGAGGGGGGGCGGATTCCGCCCCCCTAAGATCTCGGCTTCTATTAAAGTTGGAGTAACGAAATTCGCAGGGCAGATGGGAACGGTAGTGAACTCTATTGTGTACAAATTTCATGACCTTAGATCAATATTTTCAAGGTCAAATGAGGTCACATATGTCAAAATTTTATTGTTTTGCGTGGCTTCGCTTGTCATTGCTATGGATCGCCGTGATTGTGTTTAAATGCTCCAAAATGGGCATCAATGATGTTTTGGACATTACTAATGATGTAATACAGATGCTAGATCTGGCATTTGACCTCAGGTCACCTATATACCAGCACTTTATCAGGTCAGCTACCTGTTCCAGTTACCGGAACCGGGCCGCCCGCCCGACTGCTCCGTTGGGCAGCTGGGCGCAATCGGCTTCGCGAAGAATGGAGTGAAGTACATGAATAAAGTATGGAAACGCTTAGGTACACAACGATGAACAGTAGTTTTCAGAATGTGTAGTGAGTAACATGCAAAGCGACATCAATCGCATGACAGTCATTTGCATTTATGACAACATTCCAGTTGACCAAGTTTGGTTCCATTAGCCTGTCATGAACTTGATCTGGCTTGACCACGGTGACCTAACATGACTTTGAAACTATATAGCATAACAATACACATCAAACAAGTCGCTAGTGGTGCCAAGAACACTTCCCTTTTGCCAATAAACGGGAAGCGCATCAGCGCCGATTTTTGTGGTCTGACGCTACGAAATGTTTTGACTTTAACGGCCCCTAACTCGAAACATTTTCGGCTGATTTCCCTTTTTCTTGCTTTAAACGACGCGCCGGACACTTCGAAGCAGGTACGTAAAAATGGCGTATGTCAACCGGTAAACTCTGGAGTTATGTACGAAATACCGGAGGGGTGGGCGGATTTTGCATCCCCCTCATCCAGTGCGGGTGTTAACTGCAACGCAGGTTTTTATGCCCTGCCACCTTTTGCGAGACTGGGTGCGCTTTGTAGGGCCCATGCATTTTCGGCCTCCCGTTATGTCCTTAGGATCCTGCTGTGCATATTTAGGGCACACTTGTGGGAACTAAACACGATATTGGAGGCTCCGGTATAATTCCTCGGGGTCCCTGTGCGACTTTTCTGGCTCAGGTGTGTGTTTCCTGGTGGATCCGACGCCAGTTTTTGGGCTCGACTAGTTTCTTGGTGACTTCTGAATTCTTAAAGTCAGAGTCCCGGCCATACTTTTGTGGTCCTCGATGCCATATTTTTGTGTCCCGTCCCGATCTTTTTAGCTCCGATACGTTTTGATACGTTGATACCGATACGTTTTGAAGGCATCCGGTCGTATGTTTGGGGCTCCGGAGCGATTTTCCTGGCTTGGACAGTCATTTTTCGGAATCCTTCCTTATTTTGGGGGCTCCGTCTTGACACTTGACGGGTTCCGATGCTCTTTTTGGAGCCAAGCCGTGCTTATTTGTGGCCATCGACGCCAATTTTTTGGATCTCCGAGGGGAATTATTGATACCCCGACAATATTTTTTGGACTACCGACGGGACTTTTGGGTCTCAGGCGCGATATTTCGGGGGCTCGGCGCCAGTTCACTGCGAGCGTCGCACTTTGCTGGTCCCCAGCGCGATGTTCGCCGGCCACGGCGTAAATCCTCGGACCCGGCGCGTGTTTTTGTTGTGCCCGTTGCATTTGTTTAGAGCCCCGATGCGAATTTATGGGGCCCCTGGGGGATTTCTGTGGACCCGGCGCGATTCTTGAGAGCCCGCCCGTTCAGGAGGAAGGGGGCATTTTCCTTTTCGGTAAGCCACTGCGGTTGCTCAACGGTTTTTTCATTCGATTGCACCCTTCAGAGTACAAAGGCCCTTCGGAGAGCCGATGGCACCCTTCAGAGTAGAAAGGCCCTTCGGAGAGCTTTCTTTCGGGACCTGTTCTGAATATTCAGGTACTCGGGTCGATTCGATGGAGTCCCTTTGTGAGTTTTAGAGTGTCGATTCATCGGTGTCGAGCGTGATTTTCAGGGACACCTGTCCGACGTTTCGGCGGCCACAGCGCGATTTTCAGGGGTCCCGGCCTACTATTTTGGGCCCCAGCGTGATTTTCAGGAGTCCAGTCCGTCTTTTTGTCCGTTAAAAAAAAGTCCGTCTGGGTACCCAAAAAAAGTCCGTCACGACTTTTTTTGGGTACCCAGCGTGCTTTTCAGGGGCCCAGATGCGTACTTTTGAGGCATCCTGCCTAATTTTCAGGGCCCCCGGTCCGACTTTTGGGGGCCCAGCGTCATTCTCAGGGATCCCGGCTTCTTTGGCCCCAGCGTGATTGCCGGTGGCCACGGTCCGACCTTTTGAAGCCCCAGCCTGATTTTGTATGGTTCTGGCGCGACTTTTATGAGTCCCGACGCGATTTTTTGGGTCCCAGCGGTATTTTCAGGACCTGGTCCCACTTTTTGGGGCTTCCAATGTGATTTTCAATGGCCATGGTGCAATTTTCGGGGTCCCAGCGTCATTTCGAGGTGCGCCTGCGTGACTTTCTGAGGCCCTCAATGCGATTTTATGAGCCCCGGTGCGATTCTTTGGGCCATCAGCGTCATTTTATGGGCCTCTGCCCGACGTTTTGGGTCTCAATGATTTTTAAGGGCTACGGTGCGATTTTTTGGGGCCCCAGCGGGATTTTTAGGGTGCCTGGCGCAAATTTCCGAACCACAGCGCAATTTTTGTGGCACCCACCTCTCAAGGGGGAGCAACTGTCCCTAATGCCCACACCTTCGTTACGCCACTGGTTTATGTCCATATTTACTACAACAAAACCGTCGTGCAATATTTTATCTTCTCCTGCTACAAGAGAGCAACGTTTAACGTGATTACAGCATTGCTCTTTGGTGTTTGTGAAATCGTACCCAGCACCTACAGCATATAGCTAGGTGTTCATAGGCAGTGATAAGGAGTGAACCTTGCTAATTTTCGAGGAACTTTTTGTCCCCCAAAATATCATTTTTTACGATAGTAAATCTGAAAACCAGACCTTGAAAATGAAGTGGCTGAAATCCGAGGATTTTTTTTTGTGTGTGAGGGGGTCTTACCTCCATCTTGCCCAAACATACCGCGTCACTGGTTTGTCCCCCCCCCTACCCAATTTCAAAACCGTGGCTACACCCATGAAAGTGCATACCACCGGACAGACAAGATCAAAGACTGTCAATTGGCATTTTCATCAGCTTGACTCGTCAACTTGATACTGAAATCAACCGGGCATGCTAGCCTCTCCCCCTTCCCACCCCCTCTTACAATCCAGTTGGTACTGAGCTACGGGTATAAATTAACTATAAGTACTTGAAGGACAATAAATAAAGAACTCTTACGAAAGCATTCCGGGCATGCAAAATACAGCTCATCTTTTAATGGTGAACTTTTGTCAATTGCTACCAGAATATCATGAGAAGTTTTCAAGTTTCCATTGAGGCCTACCCATCACAAACAATATGTAATCAAATATAGAAATTAGATGTTATTGCAACTATAGATTCATTTTAGCACGCCTTCTCTAGTTAATTTTACTGAGCAGTCTTACCTTTTTTAAGGTGTGATATGGAGGCCTGTAATAGCATTTGTGCAAGCCAATACCAACGGTGCTTGATCTCATTGCTCTCACGCATCGGCTTCAAAGTGTCTCAACCACCACTACAAAATGGAACTCGTGTATATCCGATCTTCTGTCACACAAACCGTGTTGTACGTACGCAGCCGTCGCTGAGGCAATACTTTTGTTGCTACAAGCAACAGGTCGTGAATTTAAGGCCGCAGACGACCAAACTTCTCATGTGAATATCCCCGATAAAAACATGCGATTGCAGTGCGATAAACGACCAGGCGCGTGTAAGCCACCAAGCGGTTGCAACCCATGGCACGAGCTGACCACATTCCTGCTGGCAGCGAACACTGCCATCCATGCTTTGTCTCATTAAGTGGGTACCATAGTTCCTCCGCTCTTTGTGAGTGTAGCTGAAGCCTGATTTGCTACATTGGACGGGCAGCAGAGCTATTGTTCTTGAACAGCAAATTCTGCCCACTAGAGCCACACGAATACAGGCCTTAACATAGCCGCTTCATAACAGGTTAAAGTTGAAGTTTGATTTGCCAGCTTGGACGAGGAGCAAAGCTATTGTTCCTGAAAGGCACACCCCGCCTGCCAAAGCTACAGCAGAGTGGCCCTCTAACATAACCGCACCGAAATACTAAGCTGCACAACACATTATTGCTGATTGTCCTGAAGCGTTTATGGGGTCGCTATGCAAATCTGCAAGTCAGCCTGGCATAGTCTTTGCTCTTGGCCCATCGCTGTTTTGAATAAGGATTAGGTAAGGCGACTGCCAGCCTGTAATTCTGGACACGCACGCGATAACGGAGGGATAATTTCTGCTCCGGCTGGTTGATTTTCAAAGGGCTCAAAGTTAGTATATAAGCTAGTATATAATATTATATGGCGAATAGTGCATTGCGGCATCCATTTGTGAACTTCCCAAAACAATAGGACACCACATGGATGTAAGATGCGATTTACGAGAAACGAGTAATGCATTTGGGTGAAAAATCATATTTAGTCGAGGGATTGATTACAGGGGTATCAATGGTTATTGATGCAATGTTACCATGATGGCAGGGGTACCAGATTGATTACATGTGAAATGCTGCATTTAATATAAACAAAAACTACTGTGTCGAGACACACTTCGGCTCCCTGATCGCTCTTCGGCGATTCGGCTCCGTCCAGCGACTTCAAGCTCTGCCTGTGCAGAAATGTCATGTGTTTGGCGAGGGAGGATTGAAGAGGAGGAGGCCAATGCTTATTTGGCCTCACCCTAATCGAAACGCGATTGATACTTGGCCTCCCCTTCGGAGGCATGACCGAAATCCCCTCTAGATCCACCATTTTACAGCTGGCGTTGATCATCCCTCTGGATCCGGCCTTTTTACGGCTGGCGTTGATCTGATGAAGAGATAACATTCTGAACAACATAACAATTATAAATACCTCTTCGGACGACGTCAATGGTACCGTTCCAAAACCAAACCTCGCACAACCATTTCTTTCGCGCAGTGTTAGGAGAGAATGGCTGGCAGGTTGCATCACAGTTTGCATGCCAATTCCTGAGATATCCCTTTACAGAATGAAGGCACCATCTACTCTTCCCCTCCCCTCCCCTCCCCTGGTGCGAACGTGTGCTGAAAGAATCCACGTAACGGATAAGGCCGCCCATATAATTCACAGTTAGGTGGACGGCGATAAATTTCAGAATCAGCTCAAGCGCAATAAATCACACGAATGGCTTTCATGCATGGGCGAAACCCGTCCGTCCGAGATCTGAGAGGAGCACATCCACCAGCTCAATATTTCTCCGAACTGCAAGCGTTCGACGATCACGTGGTTGTTCACCGTCAACACCACCACCACCACCACCACCACCACCACCACCACCACCACCACCACCACCACCACCACCACCACCACCACCACCACCACCACCACCACCACCACCACCACCACCACCACCACCACCACCACCACCACCACCACCACCACCACCACCACCACCACCACCACCACCACCACCACCACCACCACCACCACCACCACCACCACCACCACCACCACCACCACCACCACCACCACCACCACCACCACCACCACCACCACCACCTCCATTAAAGCACACATGTACGAAACAGAGCCACATGTTGGCTTGTGTCGTATCCGAGTGCCGGGAGAGGTGCCGGCGCAGAGCCACGCTGGGAAGGTGGTGGTGGCAGTGATGACTGGCAACAGTCGATGTCTTCCCAGAGTACACTGCTGCTCGTGAGTTTACCCTGCACCGGTCTCATGGACGCCCCACTTACCACTCCAGACTGGTCACGCTTTCTATCGTGAGAGAAGTACGAGTAGCGTGCTCCTGTGTTGCACAAGTAGCATGCTCCGGTGCTGCATAAGTAGCGTGCTGCTGTGCTGCACAAGTAGCATGTTCCTGTGTTGCAGAGGTAGCGTGCTTCTTTGCTGAACAAGCAGCATGCTCCTGTGTTGCACCCGCAGCGTGCTCCTTGTTGCACAAGCGGGCCACTCGCATCGACGATGGTTTTGGAAGACATTTCATTAATTTAATGATCCAGGTAAATAAATATCAGAATGGATTCAGCTTAGTATTTGGCGGCTGTCAAATGACATACATACATTCCGCAAGTGTTTCCCTGAAGGTATGTCGATGCTGGGCAAAAACTACTGTGTGCACCCCATACCGTAATAACTGCACATACGCATAATGCACTTGGATGGCTTAGTGATAGCTGAGCAAACCCAGTTCATGCAACTAATAATTTCCGTTTGATTTAATGCCAGTGCTAATTCCTACGTTATCACTAAAGCCTGCAAGAAGCAGACTCCAGTAGCATAAAGAAACAACGGTCAGTAAGCTCAGTTAGCGGACACCCACAGGCAGTGGCGTCGCACGAAATTCTTCCAGGGGGGGGGGGACAAGGTTGAAAGGGGGCCTCCTGCTCCCCAAAAGGGGGCCTCTATTGTGGCAGGGCCTCCTATTGATTTTTAGGCTCTTAGTGTGGTTAGGGAATTGGAAACATGATTTCACATTGATGTGTTGTTTGTTTTTGGCATGGTGCATCATTTGCGCAAAACGCAATAACAATAATCATTTTTCGCTGAGAACTGAGCTATACCAGGGTATGAGTAAGTAATATGTGGATAAATACCTAAGTGTCAAAACAAACCGATGTCTTAATACTTTCTCGACCAGAAGAATCTCCCCGCTGGCCGCTAGATTACGGCGAGCTGACGGGGCTGGTGGTAAGCATATCTTAAAGACATCTCCCATTGAGCAACCCACTTCTATGTCCACCAAGTCTAACTGAACATAACTAGGTCCATCACTACTGTTAATCATTCCCACCAGCTTGATGCCACAAGCAAGCTTAACCGATCAGTTCTCAGTCCTAGAACGACAATTTCGCAAAGGTGACAACGAGAAGTGGATTGAATTGGTTTTCTGATCGTCATCTTAGGGATTTATATATTTTTTTATTTGGTGCTGGCTGCAATGCACCAGGCACACAAGCTAAAATAATAAATCCTTAGTGAATGAATTCACGGCAAGAACAAGCATTAAACAACAATGCATAAATGACAATGCAACAATACAACAATTGCAATGCATAAATAATGCAAAACCTTCAAATTCCACGCCGTTACGCTCGTGGTTTTCGCTACGTCCGTGAAGTTGGCAGGAGTTCGATATTCATATTCAGCAGAAATCGACGACCACTTCGATTTCGCCCAAACTCATGTGAGACGGTAGTCACAAGGTCCCTGACCCACCATGCAGACGCATTTCACGGGACATCGAATGGTTTGACCTCCAGAGGTCAGCATAGGTCAACCATCCAATAATGCCAGAATCTCTAAGTTATATAGCCCATTCGATCCGCAACGACACGCTGATTCTAAACTCCTCTCATTTACCCCGTAGCACAAACGGTTAATGAGTTATGACCAATTATGTAGTTTTGTTTCCCACAGCATTGCTTCCCACACATTCCCATGCATTATTCACATTCCCATTCCGGGAATGTGTATGCAATACAAATAGTTGTAACACCAATAACGTGGACAGTCCAACGGTGGCATTAGAATCATTGACGTCCGATTAATTCCGGAGATATATCAAAATATGTTCCGATAAAATCAGTTTTCAACCCAATGGTTAATTTCCCATAGGGTTTAGCATGGGACCCTGCGGGACTGGAAATGGCGACCCCTTCGATTTTTTTAAAATCACCACAAACGTATGCAATGCCAAAACACGTCGACAACTCACGCCGTTTCCCGGGGCATCGAAAGATGTGACCTCCAGAGGTCAACGAGTTCCAGTTTGATATTCGACTTTGACCTATATGTGAGGATCGAGCATGTGACTCTCATCAGTTAGCATGCTCAAGTCGTAATGGAGGAAAGCAAATTAATAACGCTTCAAATCTGAAACGAAATTTCAACGGTCAGGAAGCCATGTGACCTTGTCAGGTCAGATGTCGTATCAGGTCAAGCCGTTCACATGATGGAATGTGTATAAAAGATACATAGGTGTAACGCCAATAACGTGGGCAGTCCAACGGTGGCACTAGATTCATTGACGTCCGATTAATTCCGGAGATATATCAAAATATGTTCGGATAAAATAAATTTTGGACCCAATGGTTAATTTCCTATAGGGTTTAGCATGGGACCGTGTGGGACGGGAAATCGCGACCTATTCGATTTTTTTAATCGCCATAAACGTATGCAATGCCAAAACACGTCGACAACTCACGCCGTTTCCCGGGGCATCGAAATATTTGACATCCAGAGGTCAACGAGTTCCAGTTCGATATTCGACTTTGACCTATATGTGAGGATGGAGCATGTGACTGTCATCAGTTAGCATGCTCAAGTCGTAATGGAAGAAAGAAAATAAATAACGCTTCAAATCTGAAGCGGAATTTCAACGGTCAGGGAGCCATGTGACCTTGTCAGGTCAGAGGTCTTGTCAGATCAAGCCGTTCACATGATGGAATGTGTATAAAAGACACATAGGTGTAACGCCAATAACGTGGGGAGGCCAACGGTGGAATTATAATTATTGACGTCCGATTAATTCCGGAGATATATCAAAATATGTTCCGATAAAATCAGTTTTGGACCCAATGGTTAATTTCCTATAGGGTTTAGCATGGGACCGTGAGGGACGGAAAATCGCGACCCCTTCGATTTTTTTTAAAATCGCCATAAACGTATGCAATGCCAAAACACGTCGACAACTCACGCCGTTTCCCGGGGCATCGAAAGATGTGGCCTCCAGATGTCAACGAGTTCCTATACCTATAGGAAACCCTATAGGAAATTAACCATTGGGTCCAAAACTGATTTTATCGGAACATATTTTGCTATATCTCCGGAATTAATCGGACGTCAATGAATCTAGTGCCACCGTTGGACTGCCCAAGTTATTGCGTTACACCTATGTGTCTTTTATACACATCCCATCTTGTGAACGGCTTGACCTGACATGACCTCGGACCTGACAAGGTCACATGGCTCCTTGACCGTTGAAATTTCGCTTTAGATTTGAAGCGTTATTAATTTGCTTTCCTCCATTACGACTTGAGCATGCCAACCAATGACAGTCACATGCTCGATCCTCACATATAGGTCAAAGTCGAATATCGAACTGGAACTCGTTGACCTCTGGAGGTCACTCTTTCGATGCCCCGGGAAACAGCGTGAGTTTTCGACTTGTTTTGGCATTACATACGTTGGTGGCGATTTTAAAACAAATCGAAGGGGTCGCGATTTCCAGTCCCGTAGGGTCCCATGCTAAACCCTATGGGAAATTAACCATTGGGTCCAAAACTGATTTTATCGGAACATATTTCGATATATCTCCCGAATTAATCGGACGTCAATGATTCTAATGTCACCGTTGGACTGCCCACGTTATTGGCATTACACCTATGTGTCTTTCATACACATTCCATCATGTGAATGGCTTGACCTGACACGACCTCTGACCTGACAAGGTCACATGGCTCCTTGACCGTTGAAATTTCGCTTCAGATTTGAAGCGTTATTGATTTTCTTCCTTCCATTACGACTTGAGCATGCCAACTGATGTTTGTTTGTTTATTAGGGTTTTTGGGTGCGTCAACCACAATTTGGCTATTTTGCACCCATGCCAACTGATGACAGTCACATGCTCCATCCTCACATATAGGTCAAAGTCGAATATCAAACTGGAACTCGTTGACCTCTGGAGGCCACTTCTTTCGATGCCCCGGGAAACGGCGTGAGTTGTCGACGTGTTTTGGCATTGCATACGTTTGTGGCGATTAACAAAAAAAATCGAAGGGGTCGCGATTTCCAGTCCCGTAGGGTCCCATGCTAAACCCTATAGGAAATTAACCATTTGGTCCAAAACTGATTTTATCGGAACATATTTTGATATATCTCCGGAATCAATCTCACGTCAATGATTCTAATGCCACCGTTGGACTGTCCACGTTATTGGCGTTACAACTATGTGTATTGCATACACATTCCCGGAATGGGAATGTAAATAATGGGAATGTGTGGGAAGCAATGCTGTGGGAAACAAAATTACATAATTGATCATAACTCATTCACTGTTTATGTCATGGGATAAATGAGACCAGTTTTGGAATCAGCATGTCGTTGCGGATCGAATGGGCTATATAACTTAGACATTCTAGCATTATTAGATGGTTGACCTATGTTGACCTGTGGAGGTCAAACCATTCGACGCCCCGTGAAATGTGTCTGTATGGTGGGTCAGAGACCTTGGGACTACCGTCTCACCGAGTTTGGGCGAAATCGAAGGGGTCGTCGATTTCTGCTGAATATGAATATCGAACTCCTGCCAACTTCACGGACGTGTTTTCGCTGTGCAATACCGTTTTGTAAATGACGTTGTGAGAAGGCACTGAAGCTGGAAAGCACTAATCATGCAGGCTGTAATCATAGAAAACAAGTTTGTAAGAAGAAAATGCATTTAAAAACATCATTCCTCCCATTTTATATGGGGCATAGGTGTTGTTTTGCATGCTTGTGATGGGGAATTTCCCACCTCAATGTTCGCTTTGCCCCATCGGCGTATGTTTCTGAAAAAAATATTGGGGGATCAGTGACGTACCTATATTTGCGTCAAGGAGGAGGCGCAAGCGGAATTGGAGGGCGCTCACCTACCCCCATTAAAACAGTCCTCGGATTTCGACCACTATTTTGTCGAAGGAAACTTTTTTAAATACAATAATTAGTAATTACGTGTAAAGAAAATATTACGACCTTCAATATACCAGGAGGTGCTGAGTTGATATCAAAAGTAACGATAAAGGTTATATTTTATTACTCAACGTTTCGGCCAGGGGCCATCGTCAGGAGTGACGATGGCCCCTGGCCAAAACGTTGAGTAATAAAATATAACCTTTATCGTTACTTTTGATATCAACTCAGCACCTCCTGGTATATTGAAGGTCCTATATTTTCTTTACACGTAATGGCTAAAACCCAGGAGCATCTAAGAGCCATTCTTCGTTGTATTAAACAATAATTAGTGACCAACAGAATCGCCTGGGGGACATATTTCTAATCCAATGGTCTTTCTCTCCTATTTTAGGGGCCTCCTCGTTCATCATGGTTCTCATTTCGAATCTTGTGTCGTCCTCTTCCGAATTAGATGCCTCCTACCACGTCTCGGGATCATCCTTTTCTATCTTGGTGGAACCTTACCCGTTTTGGGGCCTGCTTTTGCATCTCCGAAACCTCATCTCATATCCACTGGCTTTCTCTTCCATCTTAGGGCCTCCTTCCATTTTCTGGGGTCTCCCTTCCCGTATTGGGGCCTCCTTTGCAATCCTGGGGCCCTCCGTGCCATTTTTTTGGCACTCGCGTGATTTCTGGGGCCTCCTACCCTCTCCTAGGCGACTCCTTTTTCGAATTAGGGGCCTCCTCTCACGTCTTGGAGGCATCCTCATCTGTTTTTGGATCCTCATTATCCTCTTAGCAGGGTGCTTTTGCGTCCTAGTCCTAAATCTTCTCTCCTAGAGTCCTCCTCTTCCAAAATATGGGCCCCATCTGGCTGGTCTTAGCGGCCTTCTCTCATTTCTATGGAGACCTTCTTACCCATCTTCGGGCCCCCTCTTGCGTCCTGAGAATTCTCTCCCAGCATATGTCCTTATTTTCTACTTTAGGGGCCTCCTCTACTATCTTGAGACTTCGTTTTCCAAATTAAGAATATCCTGCCACCCATTGGAAGCATTCTCGTCTAAACTGGGTGGCTTCCTGCCCGTCTCGGTGGCATACTTTTCGTCCTGGGGGCCACCTCTCAATCTCTGTCCTACGTCTCTTATAGGGATCGGATTATATTTCTTGGGGGCCTCGTTGCCAGTCTTGGAGCCTCCTTGACAGCATGATCTTCTGTCCCGTCGGCCTCTTTGCTCATTTCCGAGCAGTTTCACGGCAAGGGGGAACTGCCTCCTCTGCCCCCCCCCCCCCGTGGCGACGCCCTTTCTCACAGGTGGCTAGCCCAGAAAGGCACGCAGACAATAGTCCATAGTATGCATACAAAAGAGAAAAGATATCAGCGAACTGGACAGCACAATGCACACAGACAAATAAAAACACACCAGTATATCGTGGTTCGCCACATTGGAATTATTTCAATGTGAACCAACAGCTGTATTCGGTGCAGAGTTTCGTGCTGTGAGCATTCATTATTTTCCTCTGTTGTGAGTAGTTCAGCCTACCGCTCCTCCTACAACAAACCAATATTCTACACGCTGATAACCGCTCCCTTTTCACCGCTCCAGGCTGCTGTGAGCACACGCCATCTCAAATCCCAGAAGCAGTTTCCGGCGCCCCGACACCAACGCACCACGTTCCGAGGCGGACCTGACACTCAGCGGCGGGCGGTGGGCGTGGCCGACGCTGGCCCCACCTCCGACGTGACGTCACGTCCAGCGCGGTGCGTGGACACAGTCCGTGTGCCTCTGACTGGGCGCAGACTTCGCCGGCGGGCGGGGGCGGAACGGAACGGAGGCGCCAGCCGCCGCCACGGAACACAAGCGCTGACGTCGCCATGGAACTGACGCTGAAGGCGTCACGGAATGGACACCCTGACGTCGTCACGGAACGGACACGCTGACGTCGTCACGAAACGGACACGCTGAAGTCACCTCGGAATGGACACCCTGACGTCGCAACGGAACGGACACGCTGACGGCACTACGGACACCCTGATGTCGTCATGGAATGGACACCTTGACGTCGTCACGGAACGGCACGCTGACGTCACGTAACGGACGCCCTGACGTCGTCACGTAACGGACACCCTGACGTCGCCACGGAACGGACACGCTGACGTCGCCACGGAACGGATACGCTGACGTCACCACGGACACCCTGACGTCGCCACGGAACGAACACCTTTACGTCGTCATGGAACAGACACCCTGATGTCGCCACGGAACGCACACCCTGACGTCGTCATGGAACGGACACCCTGATGTCGCCGCGGAACGGACACGCTGACGGAGCAAAGAAGCGGGATTGTTGGCCGTTGTTTCCGTTGGCGATTGGTGGCAGCAACTGTTGCCGGGGCGCCGACCTGTCAGTGGCCAACTCGCTGAAACCGGGCGCAGAATGTGGCAGCCGCGAACAGATACGTAACAGTCATAGCCGCGATAGCTGCATTGAACAGGACGTAGCTTCCCGGAAACACTGCTGGTCGAAGGAGCGGCTTGCATATGGCATGGGCAATACGCTGTTGTGGCCAGTCGTGTGTAAACTAGATACCAGTCGTGTGTAAACTAGATACCAGTCGTGTGTAACCTAGACACCAGTCGTTTGTAAACTAGACACCAGTCGTGTGTAAACTAGATACCAGTCGTGTGTAAACTAGACACCAGTCGTTTGTAAACTAGATACCAGTCGTGTGTAAACTAGATACCAGTCGTGTGTAAACTAGACACCAGTCGTTTGTAAACTAGACACCAGTCGTGTGTAAACTAGATACCAGTCGTGTGTAAACTAGACACCAGTCGTTTGTAAACTAGATACCAGTCGTGTGTAAACTAGATACCAGTCGTTTGTAAACTAGATACCAGTCGTTTGTAAACCAGATACCAGTCGTTTGTAAACCAGATACCAGTCGTTTGTAAACTAGATACCAGTCGTTTGTAAACCAGATACCAGTCGTTTGTAAACTAGATACCAGTCGTTTGTAAACTAGATAGCAGCGGACGCGGCTCGACGGCTTTGGGGACCGAGTCTAGCTTGGGGCGCACAAAATCATCACACATCTTCAAAACCACCTTGGATTTCGACAGCTATCGTCCTAATTATGATCTTAATGCCACATGTCCAAATAAAATGTGCCTAGAAGCTGATCAGAATGTCCCAAATATACAAGAGATTCTCAAATCAGGCCGCTATGGGGCATGTGACGAACAGCACTGCCCTCCCCGGGATCGGCTAATAGTGACGGCACTGATATCTCACTATATTCTGTGAAGGAAATGCCTCCCCCAATTTTCCGCCGATATTAAGCGGGATGGCGACAGACGGACCGCGCCACTGCTTCAATGACGCAGGAATTGGAGCGGTGGTCTCAAGATTGTTATTGTCAAAACGATCTCAAGATTGTTATTGTCAAAACGATCTCAAAATTGTTATCGATCGATCGATATCGAGATCGTTATCGATCTAACAGAGGATTATTTGTCATGGTGCAAACATACGACAAAGTTTGACAGTACCGAGATGGTACGAGCAGTATTAGTATGTGGTGAGGCCACTTCATATCCGACCATATATCGCATCCAGTATGCGCACAAATATTTATAAACGTTGTGTGACTTATCAATACTGTTGCTGGAGAAACGGAATGCAAAACAGTTCTGAAAGGAACCATACTTGCATTGCTTAGCTCGATATTTAGAGACCAACAATATAAAAATCATTTTGAAGATGCTAGGACCAGTCGTGCCATGCACCTGATTTTCTGTAATGATATACACAGTTGCTTGACATGCTCAAGACCTTCCCAATTACTAGGGCAGTAGCCCTACTGACCTGACGGCGAACTTCTACATCACGCAACAGACAAAGACAGCAGTTTGCTGCCAAAGATTTACCTTGGCGTGATGCCGAAATGATTTCGATGACATGATGAGCGATTTTGAATACTTAACACGCGCACTGGAGGGGGGGCGAAATCCGCTCACCCCTCCGATGTTTCGCAAATAACTGCAGATTTTACCGGTCGATATACGCGATTTTCGGTGTACCTGCTTAGAAATGAATGGCGCGTCGTTTAAAGTAAGAAAATGGAAATCGGCCGAATATTTTTCAAGTTAGAGGCCGCTAAAGTAAAAAAATGTTATAGCGCCAGACCACAAAAATCGGCGCTGATGCGCTTGCAGTATACTGACAAAAGGGAAGTGTTCTAGGCAACACTAGCGACTTGTTTGATGCATATTGATATGCTGTATAGTTTCAAGGTCATGTTAGGTCACCAAGGTCAAGTCAGGTCAAGTTCATGACAGGTTAATTGAACCAAACTTGATCAACTGGAATGTTGCCATAAATGCACTACTGGTTGTCATTTGTACTGTTTGTCATTGCGTTTCCATACTTTATTCATGTACTTCACTTCCTTCTTCACGAAGCCGATTGCTCCGAGCTGCCCGACGGAACAGTCGGGCGGGCGGCCGGTTCCGGTAACTAGAACAGGTAACTGACCTGATAAAGTGGTTCTATATAGGTGACCTGAGGTCAAATGTTGGGTCTAGCAACTGCATTGCATCATTAGTAATGTCCAAAACATCATTGATGCCCATTTTTTAGCATTTAAACACAATCACAGCGATCCATAACGATGACAAGCCAAGCCACGCAAAACCGGAAATGTTTCCAATCTGACCTAATTTTACCTTGAAGATATTGACATGAGGTCACGAAAATTGCACACAATAGAGTTCACTACCGTACCCATCCACCCTGCGAATTTCGTTCCTCCAGCTTTACTAGGAGCCGAGATCTTAGGGGGGGGCGGAATCCGCCCCCCCCTCCAGTGCGCGTAATTCTCTGAGGCCCTCCAGGGCGCGTGTTAAGGGCGCGCCGACAACATCATGCAGCACACAGCCAAAATAACCCTGAAGTGAAGTGTGCTTTCTTTTTTCCACAGGACATATATCAATTTTCACAGACTTACCCATTCGGGCTTAAAGACCGACGGCATTGCAAGATTGGCGCAAAATAATAATGTTGGTCTCCAATGTTTCAAGGTTTCCACTTCCAATTATTTTCCCGCCATTTATAAGCAGCGGTTCAATTTGTTTTGGTTGAACGTGTCGCTAGTTAATCTAACTGATGTTTACAAAAAGAGAGTTCTATTCAACTATGCTAACTGAGCGGTCATGAGGATCCAGTTTTCATGACATTTCCATGCAAAACAGCATAGCATGCATATGCACAACTCATTGCTTCTAAAAGACAAGAAGCTCGGTACTGTTTTACAATATTTTTTCTCAATATTCAATGGTTTCCCATGTCCTAACGTAATGAAGCTACTTTATAGAATAACTCCTCCATAAGTATGTGCTCATTGTGCAGCTTTTATTAAAAGGCAAACTTGCACGCAATTTCGTGGATCCTTTCGTAGATCACTTATGAAACGGAAGCAGATCAGATCAGTGTTCTTTCACTTTATGAGTTATGACACTTCGGGTACTTTCTAACAGGTAGAAATGCTTGGGAAATGCTCATGTTTGTTATTCCTACAGCACCAAACCATGGTATAACGAGTTCCCTAAGCCAGTTAACTGCCTGGGAACTTGCCTGAATGTAAAACTGATATTACCCCAATATATAACTCCGGCCCTATGCTTGCACAAACAATAAACTACTGCGCTTTAATAACTGATTAGCGTTTACTATTTATAAAGTAAAGGTGTCATTCTCAGAATGTATCTCCTTTTCTCGCAACACTGTGCTATTTGACGACTTATTTCACGTTGGCTTGTGACATAATTAGTGTCAGGCAGAATAGACAATTCCAGTTTTGTGAACCGCACCCTTTGTTTCGAGTGAACATATTACGCAGGTAAACACGAGTTCCTAGTGCCCTTCCGTGTCAATGTCCGCATGCCTCTCCTGATCTCCTGATCTCCTGTTCTTCTGATTTTCTAGGAAAGCATGTTTATCAGAATAGGCTGTCCATTGGGCTTAGCTACAAATTTCAGCTGTTGAATTTCGGTCAGATATTGTATTGTAGACGGTAGTCAACTGAGAGGTAATGGTATAGTTCATGCCACACCGTTTTCCAATTTCTTCATGTCGACTTCATTTTGTTTCATACCTGGTTTTGCGCGGATTCTTCGCACAAACACGATACATTTTGCTAAGACTCATGTAACTACTATGCCTAGTTCTTCTAATGTAAGAAAAGTATGCATTGTGCTTACTTTTACGCAGAATGTTCTTTTCAAATTCAAGAAACACAGATTTCTTGAAATAGTCTTCGAAAAACTGTCAGAACGGCGGAAGTTTCAAGCATCGCCACCAGGGTGGCGCTGAATAAGCCAATATCTGTCACCATCCTAAGGGAAGGGCATCCTTTTGTGCCTCCTTTTTGGAGGCACCCTTTTGGAAAAGGCGCCTCTTCAGTATGCTTGAATGCACCCTCCCCCGCCCGCTCAACAAAGTTTGAACAGACGGTGCCCTTTCGACGAAATGTGTCCCTCCCCATGAAAATTCCTAGGTCCGCCCTTGGGAACAGTAGAGGCATTCCTATTATTACGTGACGACATTAAATGCGATTGAGACAGCTTCAGATTCTCACAAGCTACAAATCCGCAACCTGAACTCTTCTTTTGACCATGTCACCCGCCCCTATCGTTCTTCTAGCGTGCCTGTGCTTCCATACATTCCCCAACAAACACAGAGTACATCACACGCCATACTAGACAGAGCTTCGGCTCGCCTTCGTCCTCGCCTTGCCTTCGTTTCCCTCAGAAGTGTCAGATTATCCCTAAGGGAATCATGATATCTCTGAAGAGGCCAACTATATACAGAACACATAAAGTAGTTGTTGTGTATTGAAAGGTTGTGTTCGAGGACACGGCCACAGACCGTGTCCTCTGTTGGAACGTCAATAATTCATACTTCCGCTGTCACTGCCCGGTAGTATACTTCTTTACACTTCACTTCCTCTCTTCGGCACATGGGAGAGCCAGGTAAACGGATTTCAACTCGCTTTTCCACATCAGCTCCATGTAAGTCCATGTCGTTCTCAGTCGGCTTATGCTACTGAAAGTGTTAGCTTTTGGACGATTCTCAGCTTCTCTGGATTCTAAAGACAGATAATGGAAAAGGTGCATACTTCGGCTTGTCTCGTTAGGCGTTCAATATTGTTGTTAAAATGTCTTGTCAAAGTTGTTGACGAGATACGCCGAAGTGCAGACCTTTTCCAACATCTATCTTTAGAATCCAGTTAAGTCCGATAATCGTCCCAAAACTAAGGATTACATGATTTGAATGCTTTTTTAAAACTTCCAAAAACAAACCTGAAAGTGAGTCTACACGCTCTGGTCGACCGAGGAAACAGACAGTTATATCTTCGTTTCATCAGATTCGTAGTTGAGTCCAGATCTTCTCTCCTGCATAAGGCGCGACAAAAGTGAAGCAAATAACGCTCCAGATTATTTTTCAACTTTACCAGGGTTAAGCGAATCCATTTTCTCTTCGTAGGTGATTCGAACCTCCCGAAAAGAGAAAGCATCAACTATTACCTACATCCTCTCGGTGATTCGACACAGGACAAACTGAGTCTACGCCTCATCTCCGGTCCACCACAGATGCCATACTCAGATGACTGAAACCCGTCCTCTACCAGGCCACGGTCGTTGCCTGGCATCCCTGACATTGGTGAATGGCGGTCGCGCTTGCCGCGTTGGGCTCCATGTCTGACCTGATTGCAACAAGCAGCCGTCGGTGAGCGGTGTTCTATAAGTGACGAGACCAGTGAACGCCAGAATAACTTACCGCGTGTGTGGATTGCCAGGGTCAGCACCAATGTCCAACAGAGCGCGGGGTAGGGTACTGGACCACTGCAGTCTCGTGTGTGGATTGACAGGGTCAGCACCAATGTCCAACAGAGTGCGGGGTAGGGCACTGGACCACTGCAGTCTCGTGTGTGGATTGACAGGGTCAGCACCAATGTCCAACAGAGCGCGGGGTAGGGTACTGGACCACTGCAGTCTCGTGTGTGGATTGACAGGGTCAGCACCAATGTCCAACAGAGTGCGGGGTAGGGTACTGGACCACTGCAGTCTCGTGTGTGGATTGACAGGGTCAGCACCAATGTCCAACAGAGCGCGGGGTAGGGTACTGGACCACTGCAGTCTCGTGTGTGGATTGACAGGGTCAGCACCAATGTCCAACAGAGCGCTGGGTAGGGTACTGGACCACTGCAGTCTCGTGTGTGGATTGACAAGGTCAGCACCAATGTCCAACAGAGCGCTGGGTAGGGTACTGGACCATTGCAGTCTCGTGTGTGGATTGACAAGGTCAGCACCAATGTCCAACAGAGCGCTGGGTAGGGTACTGGACCACTGCAGTCTCGTGTGTGGATTGACAAGGTCAGCACCAATGTCCAACAGAGCGCGGGGTAGGGTACTGGACCACTGCAGAGTCTCGTGTGTGGATTGACAAGGTCAGCACCAATGTCCAACAGAGCGCTGGGTAGGGTACTGGACCACTGCAGTCTCGTGTGTGGATTGACAGGGTCAGCACCAATGTCCAACAGAATGCGGGGTAGGGTACTGGGCCACTGCAGAGTCTCGTGTGTGGATTGCCAGGGTCAGCACCAATGTCCAACAGAGCGCGGGGTAGGGTACTGGACCACTGCAGAGTCTCGTGTGTGGATTGACAGGGTCAGCACCAATGTCCAACAGAGTGCGGGGTAGGGTACTGGGCCACTGCAGAGTCTCGTGTGTGGATTGACAGGGTCAGCACCAATGTCCAACGGAGTGCGGGGTAGGGTACTGGACCACTGCAGAGTTTCGTCACTTGACCGCACATATTAAGTAGCACTTAGCCAAACGACACCACGCGCGTTTCCAGGGAGTTCATTGATGGGCGTGGATGACAAATGTATCACTTAGCGTTTGGCACGATCGGTAGTATTTGCCTATCCGCTGGTAGACCCAGGAGGTTGCGGAGGTGTAAGGTGCCGTGCGGAGGTTCAGCCATCGCAGAAGTGTTCTCGGAATGCGACATGTTTCTGTGCTCCTTTCACGTGCTGCAGTCGTTCCACCGCGAAGTCAATTTGGCGGGACTCCCCAAGGACGAGAAGGAGCGGATCCTGAGGACCCTCCAGGAGCTGGTCTATGCCACCTCAGAGGCCAAGTGTCATGCTATTCGTAATAGCATCAGACATTTTGTCACTGAGCAGTACCTAGCAGATAACTGGGATAGCATCAAAGAGCAGTGGGTTCGTCATCTGTCTAGGGGTGATATGTCAGGTATGTTCACAAACGACCATTTATAATCACTTCATGGAAAGCTGAAGTCGGTGTGCAAGGCCCACGACTCCCTGCCAAACTTCGTGAAAGCATATCTTGTGGTACTAGCAACCATCCAAGCTGACAGGAATACTGAGATGAACTCAGCGATCAGCAAGCGGCCAACAACATGCCGTGATGACCAACTTGATTGCTTGCAACATCAGGTTGCATCGTATGCGCTAGCTAAGATTGAGGAGCTCCAGCATACTAGCGAAGTGCCTCTCAATCCCCAGGTCTCTCCAGATGGTCACCAGCACGTGCGGGATCGGAGTGTTACAGTCACAGCCAGCTAAACCGATTGTGGGTGTCACTTTTTCAGGCAGTTTTCATTACCTTGCCGGCATATTCTGGCCGCTCGGTGGGACCAAGGATTGGCTGTCACCTCACTTGACCTCATCCCACAGAGATGGCTACTACAGTATGTCATGGACCATTTGGAGTCGGAAGTCTTGCCGTCTGTTTCAGCTTCGGTACGCGTTCATTCCTTCCAAATGCCTCAGACTCTCTCTGTACGCACTGAGAGCAAATCGCATCCACAGGAGCAGAGTTGACAGGATCTAGATACGAGGAACTGACCGCGAAGCTAACCCGAATTTTGGTTTGTATCCGGCGAGATCGGCTCTTCCATGTAGTTGAAGAATTGCACAGTGCTGACATGGACATGAATGACCTCGCACGTGCGGCAGATGTAGACCGAGGGATGGCGTGTGCTGAGCAGGCAGGACGTGTGGGAGCTGGGCGAGAGAGAG